>BGPT01001444.1:47498-75467 GCA_003297045.1 Symbiodinium sp. clade C Y103 | reverse complement strand
AAAAATCCAATCTCATTTGTTCAGTTTCTATTCCTTTGAGTTGTGGATGGTGGACAATTGATTGACAAGTGATTGAAACATTTGATTGACAAGTCAACGGAAGATTGACACATGAATCGTTGATTGGCTAGTTAATTACTAGTGGATGATCGACATATGATTGAATTGGTTCATCATAGATTCATTGTCCATCACTTGTCACTCATGTGTCCCTCATACAATATATTATATACTCCACCAATTTAGTTTTAATCCCCACCACATANTTCATCATAGATTCATTGTCCATCACTTGTCACTCATGTGTCCCTCATACAATATATTATATACTCCACCAATTTAGTTTTAATCCCCACCACATAAAAGTGGGATAAAGTGAAAATAAATGCGTTTAAATGGGATAAAATGCATAAATATGAGAAAAAATGCGTTTTTAGAATTTAAAAATATAAAAACACATTTTTTCACACATTTATGCGTTTTGGAGATCACAAACCCAGCTGATCTAAACCCAGCTGATCTGGGGTACTTATTTATTTTGGTGAGGGATGATTATTTTCATGGTTATTATAGGTCATGAAACCCCATTCCCTGCTAAGCACCAGTAAGACTAAATGGAGGTTTATAGCTGGGAAAATCTCTAGAAATGCTGGATTTTCCAGCCAGCCATGTTTGATTACTCTAGAGGGTAGTTATAAGTATCATAAACCATAGTGAAATTGGAGTTGTGTTCACCAACTTAGCTATCTAGGAATCTAGCGGGGGCCCAGATTGTAAGTAGCTAAGTTGAGGTAACGGTGAATTCTATGGTTGATTACGGTGATATAACGAACTAGCTCATGGGTATGAACCAACAAACATCATTGGGGGGCCTCAGCTACGGCTGAGTGAGGTGATGCTGTTGGACAGGGCGCTTCAGTTGGCTTCGGCCAGATCTCACGGCCTCTTTTGATGGTTTCATGACTTACCCTCTGGTAAAGTAACAGTTTGCTATTGAAAATTGCCGTAGAAATAGTGGATTTTCCCATTGAAAATGGTGATTTTCCATAGTTATGTTAGTTTACCAGAGGGTAGTGTACGTGAGTTTGATTCGCGGAAACTCCCTGTTACTGTAGCAGGCAGCGGAAAGCTGACCGAAAGAATTGCATATTGCATTCGTGTTTGAAAGATACCGATATGGAGTATTGCAAAGAACACACGTCTTTGCATTCAGGCGGTATGGCTGCAATTCCATGCGTTTGATGTGGCTTTAGGGAATAACCCCACAGATGGATGAGGAGAACTTGTCCGGAAGAATTGGTTCACTCATAAGGCTTATATCCCCTATATGTTTCCAGTCAATGGTTATGTCACAGTTGTCTCTTGTGTGGTTTGTTTGCGTTAATGCATTGTGTGAAAACATATCACAATATGAAGTACTGTAACAACTATATACATATATAATAAATCGAGAGAGAGAGAAGTCATATCTACCAATCGATAACACTAGATAGCATGATTGATCTATTGATCTATGGGTGTTAGTGAAAGCCTCCTTATGCCGGGGAACACCAAAATAACCGGTCAATGGATATTCATCCCCAAATGTGGTACAATAGGTGTTGATTCATCCACATATTTATATATGATAATAAGCGTGCGTGTGTATCTGCACGCAATGATTCAATGTTAATTACATACAACATATATTTTATTCAGATAAATTTATTGTATATTATATATATTTATATACATATTGACGATCATATATGCAATGTGGTTTTCCCGCCAGATATTTTGTAAACCCCATGAATACATATGAATACTATAGTGATCAGTATCAGAAACCATAGGTCATAGGTATTGGAGATCGAAACCTTAGTAGATACGTGTATGATACTGTGGATGGAAGAAATCCTGAACCAGTTGGTAGATGATTTATCCCATTATAATCGCATGCTTTACAGTGTTTCATAGGAATCCCCTCAGTTACCAACTCATATCCCAATAATTTTCCCTCGCGTTATCGTCCACTATCATCCCATTAATATTCCATTGTATCCCCCTTCAACTTTTTCTTAGTCAAATCCCGTTAAGTGTCTTCTATCCACAGTATGTACCCTTTGGTAATTTAACATAGCTATTGAAAATCGAAATTTTCAAAGGTAAATCCACTATAAATAGGCCATTTTCAATAGCTATGTTAAATTTACCAGAGGGTACCACCTATAAAAATGATTAAAAGTGGTGAAATTTGGGATGGCACTAGTGTTTTACCAACACTATATAGTGGTTCCTAAGATTTCCTAAGTCATGGTTCGATCCAATGGAGTTGGATCCAATCATCTTGGTTTCTGGCCAGGTCTTTCTTGGAGTCCGGGACCTTGAGTGGGGCCTCACATGATAGCGAAACCATTGGAACATGGTGATTTTTGTAGGAAAACAATAGGAAAATTGGGGAAAACTATGGGAAAACGGTGATCTCACCAATAAACGACTTGATGGGATTAGAACGGATTTATGATAGCTAAGTTGGCGAACAGAATTCCAATAATAACTTTGGCTTAATACACTGAATGGAGTTAACTGATTTATACCTGATATCATCTGATAGTTAACTAGTTAGGCTAAGTTGGTGAGCATAAGTGGATGAATTGGAGTTTATGGTAGCTATAACCAGTGCGTCAGATTGGATTATAAAACAACAAACATAACTAAGGGGTGCCACCTTATATGTTATATACTTTTCGGCAATTTTAGATAGCCTTGGAAAATTGACACATGCGTATCCATTTAGTTTGATGAATTGCCTATGAAACACGGTGATTTTCAGTACCTGTATGACATAGATTACAAATTCAATCTTCAATCATAGTGTGTCGGATAAACAACATATGTTTCTTTTGTGGCTTCCAACATGGCCCCAATGTTTCCTGTTTGTTCCAGGATGTTGGTTGCTTCCCAGTTTCAAACATGCTCGCAGACATTTTTTAATTGATTGAATGTTCATGTTTTTTCCAGCCCAATCCCAACTTGCACAAAAATGACCCAGGAGTTGAAACGATGTTGAAACGATGGGACGCTTCAAACATGTTCAGCTTCACCCCCGGCCGTTTTCGAAGCCATGGGACTTCAGGTGGTTCTAGGCTTGGCTGCGGGAATCACACTGGCTGAGGCACAGCTGTCGCCATTTGTTCTAAATTTTTGGGATGGAGGAAGCCCACAAGGAGGCGCCCCAGAATCGCAAAGTTGGGGAACATAACTAGATCAATTACACTGTGGGCCCCCATGAAGTAAAAGTACAAGCTTCACAAAGCATACCATCGTTGTACCATTGTGAAATTGGGGTTGTAAACCAATTCAGCTGTCCAGTAGGATTAATGATGATTAATGGTAGATACTGTATCACTTAGATATCTATAGTTCATGGGGTCAACAAAAATGATCAACTTTATGACTTATGACTGGGGGGGCACCTATGATTGGGTCATGAGTTGGTTTATCAAGCTTTATACAGGTGTAATAAGTGTAAAACAACTGTAGACATATCATGACATATCCAATATATATATATAATATGTGTAAACCCCAGTTCACCAATCATAAACCAACTCAACTATCTATGGGCCCCGTTCCGGTGGAGATCTTACATATTCTTGCATGATGTGTGTCTTGGTGTTCAAGTTGAAATCTTGAACGTTGGGAAAATTCCTTTTTACAACGGGTGATTTTTAAAATCGCCAAGTTAGAGTACCAAAGGGTATCGTTATCTGAGTGGCCCAAAAGATAGAAATGTCCTTTCTCGACGTTTAAAGCATGAATTTTAACTCATAAATAATTTCACAATTTGTGGGTGTCCAACTGTTCTATCTATTTCAGAAGTAGGAGAATTTTACCACATTGCATTGAATTTGTCTACTACTGATGTAGAATCAACAAATACAAATGTCTATGTTTGTCAACATATGTACTTGTATGATATAATATGATATAATACTGGTATATATATATATGTGTAAGTATATATACCTACATTCACAATCACATGAGCTGAGTAGTACCCGTTAATTGTCCCTCTCACCAAATCCCTCATGGTTTATCACCTCGTAGCCCATTGAAGATTGCCAAGAAAAGGGTGTAGAGTTTCAGCGAAAAAGGGGCAAACCCAGAAACGAATGTGTGGCCCCCTTGATAATGAAATCGCGAAATTCGGGAACACAACTTCAAGGAACTATGCTTTATGATACTTATAGTTATAGCATTTATGGGTTTTATACACCAACAAACATGACTGGGGGGCCACATTGTAGGGATGTCAGTTGTGGAGTCTCGCTCCGAATTTTCAAGTAAGAATGGAACATTTGGGACCACATTGTTGTTGGTGAACATGTTTCCTTTGTTGCCGAAAAAAAGAACATCGCATGGTTGGAAAACTCATTTCTCCGCGTGCGCAATTGCCATAAATTGGCTTCGAAATCCACCATGTGTGGGTCCTCATCATATTGTTGGTATTTGTTGATCATCTTCCACAAAAGAAAACATATCCCCATTAAAGAAAAAAACATTTGAAGTCATGAAACTTATGCCGAGGCTTCAAGAAATCTGTGAATGAACCAAGTTTTCACTTGAAGAACCCACTTTTTTCCCATGGTTTCATGGGGGGGCCTGACGCTGGCTGGCTCATCCTTTTTCAGGGTGATCTCGGTCAGGTTCATCCGCATGAGAACGTCATCAAAGTGCTGAGTTTTCCTGGGAACCTCGAGCAATCGGAAAGGGGTTGTTTTTTTCGAAAGTGGCTGGTTTCGGGTGATTGGCAAATGGATGAGAAACCAAAACGTCATCCAAACCATAGTTGGAATATGTATGGACTTGTTCATGTTTTTGTGGTTTATATAATACTATTGATTGGCAAGTCGGTTTCTGAAAATTGGGGATCCCCAAGTCAGCATTGGTTTAAATGCTGTTTTATGGTCTAATGACTTGGATGATTTTGGGGTTACCCCATTTTAGGAAACTTACAAGTGGGTTATACAACGCAAAACATATTTGGAATATGTTGATTGTGTTTATTTTTCTTCGGCTTATGACTGCGTATAACCCGGCTAGATCCAAGTGTAAACCTTCGGGAACAGGACTGTCAGTCAGCCAAACCCACCGTAGCAAAAGCACAATTAAAAATTGACAACAAAATTTGGGGGGGTTCCGGATATCTTTACAAAGTGGTGCCCCCAAAGGATAGCTAAGTTGCTGAACATAAAAAAGCAATGGCAATACCTATGGTTTATAATACTTGTAATATCTTGTAATTACAACTATAGTTATATATAATTTGGTCGAAGCCAACTTTATAAGTGGGAGGGCCACATTGCACATGCCCTCAAGATGAGGAAAAAAAATAACATCTGTCACCCACCACCTCCGGGACCAGGAAACTTTGGTTGAAAGCGCTCACTTGCGCTGCTTGGCATGTCCAAGTTCCAACTGCACTTCATGCAGTTGCTGTTTAAGAAACTACATGTGGGTATGTCTCAGAATTCTGTGGCCTTAAATCCGTTGAACAAAACCTAAGAATGACAGTAGGTTGAATTGATAATCAATCAGTATTTTGAAATTGTATCCATTGCCAATTTTCTTTGACATGCCCCATGTAGCGGCGCAAAATGCTATATACTGAATCAGTTGTACGGATATCCCCAAATCGCGACAAGGTAACCCTGTAGGGCTCCATATTGGTTGGTTTCCAGAGTACAAGCTGCACAAGGCCACACCCTTGAGTTGTGAAATTCCAGCCGATTCCAAGCATTATTTCCAGGGTGTCACTGTGCTGTGGCGTAAAGGATATAAAGAAAATGGTTGTCTTTAAAGGTCTTATATGCTACATTTTCGATTGTTGGCAACACTATATGGCCATGTCATGCCACTCTTCAGATGTTTAGGTTTTTCTGAAGCTTCTGCCATACCGCATCACCCATAATTGCTTTAAACAGACATAGCGGGCCCCCCAACAGTCCTAAGTTGGTTTATAAGCCATGCCAACTTTATAAATCCAGTGTAAGCTTACCTATCTAAGGGGCCCGACGTTGCAACCTTATCCATTCTCACCCCATGGTTCCACATCTTTCCGGAGGAGGTACTTTGCATGACTTTGCTATCAAACTAATTTTCAAAATATAATGCTTTATCCTCAGCTCCCCCAAAAAAACAAGACTTTCCGATGGGTTGAAACATGTTAAACCTTGGATTTTCCATGATGTTTTTGTGTTAAACCTTGGATTTCCATGACTTTTTCGTCGGAGAGCACCAGATTGGTCCCATCCAATGAGTGCTCCCAGCTTTAACTTGATGCCCGCCCAAAGGCTTATCGCCACATCTCCGTACATAAATAAGAGATGAATAGACCAATGAATCAATGAACACATGAACAAATAGATAAACATGTACATAATTGTATTTAGTATGTATGTATATATATATATATATGTATTATATATATACATACTGCATACATACATACGTACACACATGCATGGATGCATGCATGCAAACAAGCAAACATACATAGATACATAGATACATAGATACATGCATTCATGCATACATGCATGCATGCATTCATGCATTCATGCATTCATGCATTCATGCATTCATGCATTCATGCATTCATGCATTCATTCATTCATACATACATACATACATACATACATACATACATACATACATACATACATACATACATATTATGTATATATATATAGTATATACTATAGTATATTATAAGTCGGGATTTTCCACATGCTTACTGTATGGTTCCCACATCATCACAAGGTGGTGTTGCCCATGATCATGTGTGGCCGCTCGGTGTGCAAAAGTGCGGCCGGATCCTGCAATGTCGCAAGGGTGGCTGGTGGATTGAATCCCAAATACTCAAACGTGGCAACGCAACTGAAAATGCTCTACTTTCAGGCCGTTTGCCCGTTATTTCTGTGGTTATATATGGTTTTAAATGTGGCTACAATTTCACAACTGGAGTTTATAACTGTCTTAGAACTGGTAAAGCGCCATAACTGTACACTTTGAATTTTAATGGGATCATCGTTGGGTATCATGGAAATTTAGTGGGATATAGTTGGATATCATGGGATCATAAAGGTTTTAATGGGATTATCATGGGATACAATTGAAATATAGTGGGATATAGTTGGATATAATAGTGATATAACCACTATAGTAGTAGGGTAATTAGGATCTAGATCAACCATAACTGGGATATGCTGGGGGTATGATTGAGGATATAACAGATATTGCCCGTTGGGAATCAAACATGGCGATTGAAACTCCTCTATAGGCTTTATAGCTGAGAAAATCGCACATAGGTCTCAGAATCAGTGCACCGCAAACGATGCTATTGGACCGAATCATCAGGAACTACTACTGGCCTTGCATACAACTACCCTGAAGGGGTCCTCCGGGTGTTGTCTGCGACCAACACAGTGCAAGAATGTGTTTGGCATCAGCTTGAGATTCAAATCTGCGATCGTTAAGCGTACATTGACGCATGCTGAAAGCATTTTGTGAGCAGTGCTTGTTGGGCCACGACCCCTTAGTTTATCTGGCATCCCAGGATGCTACAGGCAGGAGTGTTCCTCCTTCGCTTAACCTTGAAGTACCTGAGCCCGTTTGAGACTCTCCATTTCACTGAACAGCGGCTTCGAGAACTACAAGGGCAGATCGTAGATCCCTTCATGCTTTAGTGAACAACCTGTTCAACCACCATTTGGCGGCCAGGGCCGCTTGAAAACGCCGCCCGCTTCACCCGACGATGATTGGGTGGTGGAATCTTCAGGTCACCCTTCTGTGAAGCCATACGCCATTTAGTTGAACGATTTACCTGTTCAAAGGTTTGATTTTCTATAGCTATCTTATTTTTTCCAGATATTCTATGAAGTATTGGATTCAACCGCAATGTGTATATATGTATATATATATATATATACACATGTTACATTGGATATACTGTAATTGGTATATGATGTTTGGTAGTTGAGATGATTTTGGTATGAGCAATTGTTCTAGAGACAATGTCGTGAGGGTTTTTTTTTTTTTTTTTTTTTTTTCGGGTGTCTGAGCCCATGTGATGATTGGTTTGTTCCCTGCTCCAGCTCCACCGTTGGAGACGGCGATTTTGCGATCTTTCTACCCCTCAGGATGTCTAAAGTCCAACTGGGGTCTATCACTTCTATCAATGGTCTGAATCTCTATGTCTTAAATCTCAAACCAAGTCATTTCATAGGATGCTATAGTGATGGTGTTGGATGTGACCCTCTTGCTGATCTTATTGGCTCTATGATCATTTGTTTCTCAAGAACATAAACCTGAAAACTTGGTATCTTCTCCATGTGGCTCCGGGTCCGCCTTGGTATCCCCAGGAATTCCCGGTCCCAGGCATGATCCAATCGATGGTTATGATGCGAGAGCTCCCTGGCGCCCGGCACGTGGCGTTTTGGGTCATCGGACTCTACGGCGTCACCACGGCGCCTCGGAGGTCGTTTTGGTCTTCCCGGTGATGTCAACGGTGGGATCTCCAAAACCATCTACTCTCTGGTAATTTGTTACAGTTTGCTATTGAAAATGGCCATAGAAATAGATGATTTTCCCATGAAAAATTGTGATTTCCCATAGCAAACTGTTAGTTTACCAGAGGGCAAACATGGCGATTTTTCACATGATTCAGCCAATAAAGAAGTGGCAAAAGGGGTGATTTAACCGTAAGATATGATGGCAAACATGATGACTCCATATTCAACAAACAATTGGCAAGAATGGATAAGTATGGTGATTTAGATTGATTTAGCCACAACAGAGAGTACAGCAAAAAAATATGAATAAATATGATGACTTCACAAAGAAACATGGCAAACATGCTGGTTTATGCAACACACATGTTGCTATGATGGGGAGAGCATGGGGTTATTTGGAGAAATTCTGAGCTCTTGTAGGTAAATGATATTCACAAGGTCGGGAAATTTGCTGTTATTTCTCTATTTATCTAATTTCCACCCCTTCAATCTTGGGTTTCGGGAGCAACCCTGAGAAAATCAGGGGTTCAGGGGAATGGCTTGGTAAATGAGCCTGTTATCGGCGGAAAAAAGTGGTCGTTCTTTATCCTACCGATTGATTGGGATTGTGAAAACTGAGAACCCGTTTTTTGCGGATACCGATTGACCAACCTGTATCATGGGATGAGATAGGGTATGATGATACGGTTATGCTTTACGGCTCAAATGTCATTGATTCCCTGAAATTGTAAGGCTGCGAGGTTTTGTTCAGGAAATACCATGTACTTTTTTGTTTGTGTCACTGCAATTGTAAGTGATTGTAAGTCATGTCAGTCGCTGTAAGTGATGGTGAATTTTGTAGGTGATTGTACCAACAAGTTATAATATATTAGAAAGTATTGGTGACTGTCCATAATGTTTCACATCGGTAAGTGCAAACGATTTTAATTCACCAATGACCGGCATGTGTGACCGGTGTGGCTGGTATCGACGTTGTGACAGTAACGATCTAAATCAATAGTTTTACACTTTTCTTATCTTTTCTTCTTCATTATGTCCAAACATGTGGCTATCCCAGTGTCAGTGTTTCTGGTAATTTTGACAGCCAAAAGGCATGAGAATCCCAACCAATGACCTTAAGAGGGCTAGCCCGAAATTTTTGAACACCTGAAGGCTCGGTTTCTCGGCGAGATCCAACATCAATAGTCATCCAATGGGGTATGGTCATATGATTGGATTTCAGGTGTCATATAGTGATGAGATATAGTCACGCCCTTGGCAGGCCTTGGCATCTATCGATCTATCTATATATATATATACATGGGTTTGTCCAACATGGGCTACCCCATTCCATCCACTGGTCAATCATAATTTTACCCACTAAAGCTGCCATAAATTGGGGGTAGGAAACCATTTTCAAACGCACCCATAAATATCATTGGACAATGTTGGGCATAATTTGTTGTTTTTCATCCTATCATTTGGCAAATCTTGGTTGGGAGGATTCATGTTTTTTTTTTTTTCTGGTGAAAATTGTTCATGCCTTCGTGTAATCGAAGATGGTCTGCTAGAGAATCACCCCTCATGGATGATTCTACGGATTTGTCTGAAAATTCTGAAACTACCCTCCGGTAATCAAACGTGGCAATGGACCATTTATAAATTTATATGAATCTCCCATTAAAACCTCCATTTATAGAGGATTTTCCATTGCCACGTTTGATTGCCGGAAGGGTAGCCCTCCAATCTTATGGGGTTGAGGATGACATGTTCCCGATTTGTCAATCACCACAAATTTGGATCTCCCGATGTCTCGGTCATTGTTTTGGGAGAAACCCACATGTCCCAGATGTAGCCGTTGATATCCCATGTTGTAGCCATTGAAAAATCGCTTGTTGGTGGAACATCCCTTTGTTGCAAGGCTGAATTTCATCTCTATTTCATTTTGTATTTGTCATTTGGAAAATGGTGGATACAGTGTTACAGTGGATACCCCATTTTATGATAATGTCGGCATCCATGTCATTTTGTTGTGTAAGCACTTGGGGTATCCCAGACCTCACCCATTGGTCTCCCCAAAAGTCCAAAAACATACCAGTTGAACGATGACAACCTGAGGTACCCATGGCTTTCTGGAAACCATTGGTTTATGAGATGTTTCAAACGACCTCAATTGGTTGATGTTGTTTTTTTAGGGGTTAGCAGCCTATTTGGGATTATCATAATCCATGGCATGTGGGAATCGCCATGGAATCGCCGAAAACCAGCCAATCGCCATGGTGATTTCCAATAGGTCGCCTCATAAATTTCACACCCCTTTTTGCTTCGTTCAAATCGCCCTTGTTAATTGCAAAACCATTTTTTGGGGGTGAATGTGTCATAGATTTACCCTTCGACAATTTGAAACAAATTAACAAAGCAATGGAAAATGGATGAAAATGGCACATTTTAGTTCTATGATTTACATGTTGACAACAGTGCTTTTCCATAGCCCCAAAATTGCGAATCGAAATTCCGGAAAATGGACAGTTCGACCCTGAAAATCGTCGTTTTGAAACTATTCTTTCGATCCCCAACTCATGGCAGGGTTTCTGCTGGTTGGGGGTATGGTACCGGAAAGGAATAACCTTCGAAACGCAAGGTAGTGGCCGCTGTGGAGGCACCGCTCGTTGGGGAAATGACTGGCGAAGGCTTTGTCGACGGATTATTTTCTTGCCTAAGTTGCTGAAAGTAAGTAGATGAACTTACTTAGATGGTTATAAAACTAACAGGTGCAACTAGGGTTTTATGGTCATTAAACCGTATTAACACCATGATTTGGTGGTTGGAGTCACTCAGGATCATGGTGATGAATGGGGGTTTATCCCTAAATCCTCCATTTTTTGTTGGGATTCTCCATGAAATAAACCAGGGGTTTCCTAAAATGGGGCTATCCCTAAATCATCCATTTTTTTGGGATGTTCCGTTCTAATCCAGCGGGATCCCCCATTGGTCTCGTCGCACAGGGCACCGCGGTGTCGGAGTTCTTCCTCACTTCCTCCATTCGACCTCTCAGCCCAGCTGACCTCAAGGCGTGGACAGATGGACTGGGTCGCGTCGAAGACATAAAAAACCCTGGTGCAAATAGTGATGATGAAGTTTTGAACATGTGGATTTAGATGATCAGTTTATATCAGTTTAGTGATTATATAGGTTATTGAAAATGGAGATGTGGCGAGAAACAAGCGGATTTCGGTGACAATAATATGGTGTTTTCACTTTGCTTGATTTGATCTTCAATCGGGGAAGTGAACTGAGATATTATGGGATGTATATAGTTTGAGGCGTTAACAACCGTCGGATTTCAGGCATATCTATAAGGGCTTAAAGATGTTAACAAACTGGTTCACACATCAAACGTACGTGTACCAATATACAATCAACATTGTTTTGTTGCTTGATGATTAGGGAGAGTCCTACCCTTTGTTGATTGAGATCATAAAAAACGCACTGGGAATCCCCATGAACATCGGAATGTTCCAATTTGTTTGGGTCACTGCTCAAATGTCTTTTTTTGGGGGATTTAGGTGGATTTTATTGGTAATCCTACGGCCAAACCCCTCAGTTTGCCCGCGCCAACGTCCACGAAGTGTCCGAACATCAAAACACATTGTGTTTTGTGGGACAAAATGCGCATGTCCATGATCATGGCTTTCATCTTGCAACGCACAGCATAGGGACCTGTGCGCGAATCTTGTACTTTATCATCACAATGATCATCATATGATCATCACGATGATAAAACCATAAACCCTAAAACCCTAAACCCCAAACCCTAAAACCCTATTACCCTTGCGCAAGAAAACCTTGAAACCCGAAAGACCTAAAAACATAAAACCCTAAGCCCAAGATGTGCCCCAAATGGGTGTGGGCGAACTCGGGGGTTTGCGCGTAATCCTACCAATGCTCCAGTGATATTAAGATGAGACATATCACTACCCCTGTGCCAGTCCTGATGTACAAAATAAAAGACATCAGCACAGTCGCGGTATAAGCTACAAAACAACCAGCTGGAAGCCAAAGTGAATACAACCCTGAAAGTGAAGCAGACCCTTGGTCATAAATTGTGGTTGGAATTGTTCCATCATTTATGGGAAAGTTATCATGAAGATTCATGAAGTATACCCTCGGGTAAACATACAAAAAACTATGGAAAATCACCATGTTATATATAGCTGGGAAAATCCACTATTTCTATGGCCATTTTCAATAGCTATGTTAGTTTACCAGAGGGTAGAATATGAAAATGGGCTTGCCATTGCCATTTTGATGTTCTGCACGTTGTGAGGCAGCCATCATCACCATGGCAGTTTTTTGGTGCCCGCAAGTATCACCAGAGGGCCCAATTGTACAGGAGGGCCCAATTAGCCATCACCATCACCAGAGGGCCCAATTGTATCCAAATTTGAAACCATACAGGAGCAGTTTTTGGTGCCCGCAAGTTGTAAGTGAGTTTCAAAGCCATCCAACATCAGAGATATCAGATATATCCGAGGATTGCTGTACCCATACCCATCTGATTTTTGGAGGATCTATAAACATCTATGGAGGTTTTCTAAAATGGGGGTACTCAATAATGGAAAATCCTGTTATAAAATGGATGATTTGGAGGTACCCCCATTTTAGGAAACCTCCATATATATGTACATATATATATATATATATAACATCTTAAAACGCCAAGTGTGTTCGTTTCCAACTGAAACCGGTTGAACCCGCTTCCAAAAGGGTTCGCCGAATTTAAGGTGATCACTCCAGATGTGACCAAGATCTCCACACTCGACACGGCGCGAGTATGGCCAGGGCTTGCTGAGCCAGTGATTTGTTGATTTTCACAGTGTGAAATCCAGAAGACTTGGGGAATCGAAAAAGGGACCAGGGCTTGTTTTGTGGGGGTTCCGAAAAAGAAAATCCCAGGAAATATTTTTCATACTGTGGGAGATTCTGTGGGATGATATTTTGAACTAATATATATATATATACATACATATATATATATATATATTGATTTTTTGTGATGTATTTTACGCCCAAGCTCACTTGCTACAGAGCTGCTACAGGTCACCAAATCAGATAATGTTTGTTGTTTTTTGTTGGGGGGAGGCGCTTGTGCTAGCCCCTTAGCTGAGCACAACTTGTCATATGAAGGTGAGGATGTTGGCACAGAAACACATGGTGACTCATGTTGATTCAATTTGGAGGTTTCCAATCCATAGGGGTACCCCCAAATCATTCATTTTTGTTAGGATTTATAAACCATCCATTTTTGGGTACCCCCATTTCAGGAAACCCCCATTTGAAGGGTTTTTCCCAGGTCAACTTGGACTTCACAGAGCTTGGATCCCCTGAAGTTTTTTGTCGCTTTGTAGACAGACTCCATGTTTTCCCATCAAACTCAGAAGTGTCCAAGTGACTCAAAAGAACCGGCCAAGTGATGGCCATTATGTTTTGGAGAAACTCCCACCTCTAATATCTCACTGCCCAGATGTTTTCTGTCTATACATACCTTATATATGGCTGTTGTCTTCCTACAAAAAAAAAGTATTCTCAGGGTCAGATCCTCACTATTTTAATGGGTCAAGCCTCCCAAGACATTGGGATCATTAGCGTTCCAGATGTCTACATAACATGTATATCTAATATGTATTAATATGATATATATTTATGATTATATATTATTTAAGTATGATATTTGATATTACTTTCTATACGTAGATCATGCTATAATATATGCTTTTAAGATACACCATGTCATCACAATGATGTGCTTTACACGCGTCTCGTTTGTGTTCTTTCATGCTGCAGATCCTCAACATCTTTGACCAGTTGGTGCCAAAAAATGTCGCCGCTGGACCGGATTGGTCGGGTTGAAAGCTGGTTGGGAAAAACTGAGCCACAACCGATGCACTTGGTTCCTTCGAATAGGATATGTTGGCTGATCTTTGGCTCTTTTTTTTGAACCCATTGAAGACATATTCTATCATTGATTTGTCTATTCGAGCAGGCATGACAAATATCAACTGACCAAATTGTCCTGTTGAAAGTGCAGAAGAAGGATTTCCGACCGCATCAACTCGTTGTTTGGAAGGGGGTCCCAGCTTTCTGATCCGGTTGGTGGTGTCAAGTTTGATTGACCTCTCCTTCTAGCCCGAGCTTGATCCTTCTCCCTATATGTTGTGCTTCAAGCCACCCAAGCAAACTGGAATCCAACAAATGTCCATCGCTAACTACCTGGCAATCCAGAATTGTCAATGTAAATAGATTATCCCCATTCCATTCCATTCCATTCCATTCTGAAAATAACAAAACTCATGATGTTTGGGACTTTGACAAACCCATTTTTTCCAGGTCATTTGAGGGGCCCCCCAGGCAGATTTTGTGGGTCTCTCGAGGTAGGAGATGCGGCGCAGAATCGCTTGATGCTTGGTATGGAATGGTGGTGCCCCATACTCAGCTAAGTTGGTTTAGATGAAAATATGTTAAGTGTTGGTAGGTACATTTCATAACTATGATAAATGTTTATAGTTAGGTATATATAAATAACACTACATGGCTACGATAAGTGGTTATAGGTAGGTTTAGATGGGTCTATGGTAGATATATCATGATATTTCTATAGTATTCATGGGATATATTATTATAATATACAGACCAAACTTTCGCTGGGGGGCACCACCTGCCTCGCAAAGACAGACAGCAGATCTCCTACAGTCTCCAAAGTGGACATGTTGAAGAGGAACAGCTTCTCCAAACTCATAGTTTAGGGCTTCCTAAACTCCGATTCTTCTGTTTTAAAGCCCTAAAAAGAGAAAGAAGACGTCTTTGAGTGATCCATCAAATTCTTCACTTTAGAAGACTTATTTTCCCTTCGGATTTGAGGGTTTTTGTTCTTCCAATCTGAATCTTCGGAAGATCCGCTCCATTGCGAATCAGGATTTCCGTGATTATGATGTCCATCCTCGCCACCTGGCGTTCACAGCCAGTCCGACAGAAATGTTTCTGAGTTTGGGCAATTGGATACCATGGTGATTTACAACTATACACGACCACTAGAAGTCAAACTACCAGTAATATATGTATAAATGACTATACATATATACATAATTATACATACATAAATATATATATATACATATATACATATATACATATATGTGTAGTTGTACTACAACCAGCATTTATACGTATATATATATATAGATGTAGACGGGAGCTGGTAATCAACCAGTGTTGGGTTGCAAAGTGACCTCAACATGGATGTCCCCCACTGGTGGATGGAAAACAAGGATTCAACAAGAAGGCTGATCCCCATTTTCAACAGCCAACATAGGGCACCCCATTGCCATCCACTGCTTAATCATCATGTTCACATTCTATATGATATCCATAATTTTGGGGGATCCCTCGATTTTCAGACACACCCAAATGTCACAAAGATTCATTGTGTTGGTGAGTTGTCTCCCATTATACAATATTTACATATATGTTACCCTCTGGTTATTGAACACAGCCATGGAAAACGGCCCTTGGAAATAGATGATTTATTTACCTGTGAAAGATTGTGATTTTCCATGGCAAACTCTTAGTCATAACCAGATGGTATAGTATATATATACACGTATATACACGTATGTTATATATTATCCTATGCCATTCTACAGCATTGCTCCAACCTCCTTTAGGTGAATCGTAGCAGGGATAAAACATTGCTTGTGCTAGCTCATTCTTCTCCATTTGTTTTCCTCCAAACGTATCTGGGATGCTGGGAGCAATCCTCTTATATATCCAATACATGTTCAGTTGTAGCCACAGTTACAACTGGCTTAAGGATTCAAGTGATATATCACCAACTTGTTGCAGGAGGAACTTTTTCATCCTATTCATAACATATTTATAAGACTTTTATAAGACTTTTTAAACTGTTAAGGGCCACAACATGCCACAACTGTATGTCCCCACTTTGTTTCAGGTGAGTTTTTCTACCCTTTCACCCGACTCTGAGGTGGGGCTCTTGATTCCAACAACCCGGGCAGATGGCCGAAGGACCGCGGGCCGAAAGAGATACGCGGCCATGAAGAACTACCATAACTGGGGATGATAGTTACCCTTCATTTTAAAACAATAATGATTTTGGGGATGATTTATAGGTTGTTGTGTGTACCACATTGTGCTATATTGTACATATTGTACCTATATGTTCAGTCAAAACATGACTGTTACATGCACATATATATATATATATTATACACTTGTTTTTTGACTGTTTGTTTCCATTGTTCCTTGTTTTAGAACCATACCCGAGATGACTGATTTAAAAACCACCAACCAGGTGTCGAAAAGGTATGTATCCCATCTGCCACATTTTTCCCCGCTCAGAGATGCCGATAGCAAGCTCCAAAAGATGCAGAAACGTATGAAATTTGCCATTGCAGTACAAAAAAATCAGATTTCAGAATGCCAACCACATTTTCTATTTTTGTTTAGTTTCTTTTTATTCTAACTAGTTGTTTATTCTAACTAAAAATCGCGCGGCTCGAGGAGTAGCACCTTAGAGCTCGTTGATGAAATCAATGAGGCGCTGGCTTTTTTTTTGTCAAGCCATGAGCCACCAGAGACATGCTGATTCTGGTGATTTGTTTCAGGAACACATGGTGATGTTAAAAGAAAACTATATGAATAAATGTTGAATGTGAAGATAATTAGGTGGCTAACTCATCATTTTATTCGAAGATCATGGGAATACAATGCAACACATATATCACTATTCTTGTTTTCACGAACACTGTGTGTGTGTGCATATATAATCATATATATATACTCGTACTTATATATAATATACGTATGATATATGGGTGGGTTTCAAAATGGTGAATGCTCCAAAATGGCAAGTTTAATGAAAAAAAATCTAGTAACTTACAAATCAATACAAATCATGGGAGTTTTTGGGTGCCCGACTTTAAGACAAACTCAAACGAATGAGATGAACATAAAGCAACAACTACTGCAATTATCGTGTTTATTGATTGTGATGATGTTAGAGAAGCATGGAAAGTACTTTTGTACATTCACATATTACCCTCTGGTAATCAAACATGGCAATGGAAAATCCACCATTTATAGGGGATTTTCCCATTAAAACCTCCATTTATAGGGGATTTCCAATTGCTACGTTTGATTACCGGAGGGTATATGATAGGTTTTTGAAACGTCTTAATGTGGCAGCGCTAGAGGGGACTCCCCGAACCTTCGCTTTCGAACATGGGTGGCATTCAGGACCCAACAAGCCAAGGCGTTTCTTTGCTATCTTAAAACACATGTTGCTGTCGATATCTGTCGATGACAACTGATTTCATATGGGTTGTCTAACTACACCCGGGCCCTGTCAGTCACCGATCTACACAGATCATCCCATGATTATCATGTCATAGGAGGCTCCTTGGATACCCACAGGGCCCCACAATTTTATCAGCCTCGAGAACCAAGAAGCAGTACTAATCGAGTTAATTGCCTGAAATCGGTTAAAATCTTTCTACAAGGTGGGGCCCCCGCAAGTTATAAGTTGGTTCAAAAAAAACATAGTAACTAGTTCGACGTATCTATCATAAACCCTGATTATTGGACTTATAAACCAACTTAGCTAACAAACTAGTGCACCTTGTATAGTTGGTGAAGATCCCAGTTTTTTGCCACTGAAATTTGCTTTCAGGTGGTGACGAAGGTTATCAAGTTCCTGATCTTCTTAAGCCCCGCCGGGGTGTGGAACCTCAAGCTTTCAGAGGTTTCCGGCAGTGTTGCCACGGGTACATCATCGTAAAGAGGCGTGACTTGAGCATGAAAAATTGGGGTTTGACATGGTTTAACCACTGAATCATGGATTTTGCTTAGCTAAATCGCTAAGTCGGTTTATAACCAACAGAACTAGGATTTATTGATGATTCATGATAGATATATCAAGCTAGTTCAGGGGGTTAAACGAACAGACAATAACTGGAGGTGTTCTCCACCAGGGGATCTGGAACAATTTGGCCAGCGACCTCCCCCTTTTGGAAATGGGAAAACTGATCAAGCCTGGCTATGGACATCTTGTGGGTGCAGGCTAGAAGTTACTTTCATGGGTACAACCATGGCTTTCTTGACTTCATAAGTTGGGATATGAGGCCCCTATAATCCTATACTTGTACTATCCACTGCTGCCTACTTGGAACTGTACTTCCAAGTAGGGAAACTGATGATTAACTGATGGATTTACTGCCATATTTTTAGACAAAGACATATCTTGTGAATACAACATTTTTAGATATCAAGCAGTTGTTTTATTTTTCTTTTGTTAAGCAGATGCAAGTACTTTCTGATTTGGGAGTTATAGTAATTTGCCCACATGGACTGGTCATGTTCAGCACCGACAAGCGATTTTTATCCATTCCCAAATCAATAGGTATGTGCATACTGTATATATATATATATTATAAATATATATATTATAAATGTATATATAAATTATAAATGTATATATATATATATATTATAAATATATATATATATATATTATAAATATATATATATTAATTATAAATATGTATATATATTATATTATAAATATATATATTATATGTATATATACATACAGTAATCCAAAGAAATGGTGTTGAACCGTATCATATACCTGATGTGAGTATAATCCGTACCCCCTAACATTGCCCCAGGTAAGGAACCAAACTGTCAACTCCGCAGGGTCAAACTCCAACGTTTCGCAAATGCTTCTTTGATACCGAGGCAGAAAAACACCGTGATTGTGAAATGGGACACTGCGATTGCACCACTTATTTGTATGTATATATATACATATACAATGATTTAAACTGTAGTGTATGATATAATGCACTATAGTAATTATAAACATTTTGTAATACTGTATTATATATATATATATCATACATATATCATACATATATAATGTTCAAAACATAATATATTACATGCTATCCAACCAATGATATATTATATGATGTAGTACTCAATAATTGTATATTATACCTATATAAGTCTCCTGTATCTCTTATGGTACATATAGACCATATAGACATGTCATCCTTTTGATTATCTCTTACTGCAAGTACAAATATGTATATATATATATATATATACCTCCGAAACAGAACGCCTGCGCCAAGGTGTGCAGTTTAGTTTTAGCCGGTTCTGCCCGCTTCAACCTCAACGACATGGGGACGGCCATCGTAGAACCTCGGTGAAAACACATGTTTTTGGATGCAGAAAATATCAGAAAATGATGATATGCCAGGCTTTCATAGAAACACATAGATTCTATAGATATGGTACCGTTTGGCTGTGACTAACATAGCTATGGAAAACCACCATCTTTTATAGGAAAATCACAATTTTTATCATCTATTTCTATGGGCCATTTTCTTTGGCGATGATAGATAACCACATGGTAAAATTATGGGAACATGATGGTTTTTCATGGGAGGATGAAGCAACAAAGATCATTGGGATATAGTCCACAAACCAAATGATCTTCGGGCGTGTCTGAGTCCGATGTACCATCCGGATGGTCTAAGGGAAGATTTACAAGAAAACCCTGTACCCTCTGGTAATCAAATGTGGCAATGGGAAATCCATTATAAATGGAGGTTCTAATTGGAAAATCATCTATAAATGCTGGATTTTCCATTGCATCATTGCCACGTTTGCTTACCAGAGGGTATTTGATGGCCCGAAATATCAATTGTAAGTCAGTGAAATAACCCGATAAAATTGGAGTTATAGCCCCATTTTATAGCCATAAGCATGGAAATAATTGGCATTTGGGGCCTTTTTGAAACCTTGCCACCAATCCAATGGGATGGCCATCCGGGAAAATGATGATCAGTGGATGGAATGGGGTACTCCATTTTCAAACCCATACACCGTACTAAAAAATGGCTGCTAGTTTGGGTCATCAAAACAAGGATGTGGTTCTTTTCTTGTGCTACGTGGGAAGGCTATCTATAGACCAGCTATCCAAGAATGGCCATGGGGAATCATCCCTCTGACTTGTTTTTTCGAAGATGGCATCTGCAAGTAGGTAAACAATTCATCACCAATCACCAGAAATCCATGCAGTAATCAAACATGGCAACGGAAAGTCCACCATTCATAGGGGATTTTCCCATTAAAACCTCCATTTATAGATTATTTCCAATTGCCATGTTTGATGACGAAAGGGTAACCACCATTTTGCTTGGCTGGAAGCTGAAGCCTGTCGCCACGTAGCGTCCACGTGGCTAATCCAATCCCCCATGGAAGTTTACAAAGCGGGATTGGGGGACGATGGACCCCGCAGATCGGTGAAATTTTATCTGTCCATTACGCTGCAGAAAAAGAGACCGGAACCCCACTACACTGCTTTTGTTGGGGGGTTCTTAAAGCTGGGGAATCTCCAAGTTACCGTGGCTGTTTCAATACTATTTGATTGTCATCCATGACTTGGATGATTTTGGGGTACCCCCATGGATTGGAAACCTGTTACAGTCTATCTATCTATCTATCTATCTATCTATCTATCTATCTATCTATCTCTCTCTACCCTGTGGTTATTTAACATAGCCATGGAAAATCGCCCATTTATAGATGATAAAAATGGTGATTTACATACTAGAGATGGCGGTTTTCCATGGCTATGTTTTGCAGCTGTTGGGTGACCGGCTGCATCGGCTGATCGGCTGGCGCTCGAGGCATTAGTGGGAGCTGTGATTGCATCCTTAGGCCAGGAGGGAAAGGAATGGATCCAGTCGCAGATCAGATCGATAATCATTCTTTGTCCAAAGGGACAATGATGATTTTGGATGGGAAAAACCATTGGGAACCAAAAGAATTTCGGATCTTCATGGGGATATATCTGATTCTATCTGATGGAATGGGATTCGAATGCCCAAGCACCTTCCATTTGCCTGAGATAGGTAACCCTTGACCTGCGCAGAATATCATGGACCTCTTCAGCAATTGGGCTATTAGTACCATATAATCGGCTAGTAAGGTTTCTTTCGAAACACGGAAACCACTTCAAGGTGTCCATTTAGAGCTTCTTTCAAAATTGACGTGCTGTTTGTATCCTACAAAATGGAGGATTTGGAACAAAAACTTAGTACTGTATGAGTTGGCCGAACAAAACATGCGACACTAAACCCTCAACTCCCCAAGAAAGAAGCTAGTAGACATTCCCAAATTCGCTAATCAAAATCCTGCGAATCTGATGGTTTCACATTGACACAGCAAACAAAGCGACTGGATGTGCATGTCCTCATGTCCTCACCAATTGTCAGCTGTCATGACCTATGCCCAAATAAATTGCCAACTGCAGAGTTTCATAAGATGTATGCCGTAATAATAATAATGATGATGATCATAATAATTTAAAAACTATTCAAAACACTGATAACTGATAATGATTAAGAATCATTATGATAAAGAAATGCATATCAATGAATATCATAATATTTAGTAGTAAATAAGGACCTGAAATATAGCAATCATGATACTAATCCTATACTTATAGTGGTAAACATGTATGCGCCCATTGACACGAGTTGCCCCTTCCAAGCCAAGGCATGCATATGTTTCTCTTCTTACCCACACTCTTGGCCCTTGGAGCCCGTGCGACCTCCCAGTTGAGGCTCTTGAGGCCCTTGCCACAGAGCCAATAAAAATACCTCTGTTATCAGGGTCAATTGGTGGCTTTGTTGCATTGCTAACTGGCTTATTGTATCTTATTGTTACATATTACAAGCAGTAGTCTAAGGTTCAATAATTTTGAGTACATGGCTAGTAACATTAGTCGCATTAGTTTTCTGGTGGCGTCCTGTTGCATATTTGCTAACCAGAAAAAAACATGGGATGTGAGTTTTCGCTGGTCAGATGATGGAGACGGTGACCTTGCCATGGCACTGTGCGATTTGCGAAGCCGGCCGCACGCTGTTTTGTTATGGTTAAACATGTTGATGTGAACATGTACAGTAGGGTGTGAGAGCTTTTTTTCAACATCATGGCTCCAGCTTCTTCACCTCGAACTTTGGATGGCTTCTACATCGAACATGACCGTTTTTCTGGTCAGATCATCCCACGAATCTCTGGTCAGCTTCCGTGAATCGTGGGATTATTTTCTCCAGTTCTCCCATTTGAAAATTACATCATCCAAAGTATCATGGGATATTGATATTATGGAAATATTCTGGACATATGGTGAATATTCATAAACATTCCATGAGATTGAATCATATCCCATAGTATCCCATAATATTAAACACACACAATTTGTGTTCCCCCTTATTCCCCAAAGTACCCCACATTGCATATCCTAGCCTTCCAGTTACCTCTCAGACGATGATGAAAACCTGGTGTCTTGTACAAAGTGTGGCCCCCGGTGAACACAACTCCAATTTCACTATATAATTTATATCAATTTATGGTATTTATAAGATCTTATAAGTATTGTATTCATGGGGTTGAATAGGGTTTATAAAACCGGCAAACATCACTTTTGAGGGCCCCTTTTTTTTGCGTCGTACCTGAGGTCGAAACCCTGTGAAGTACTTCCAGCCGCCTGGCTGTCGGGGGAGACCCAAAATCATAGCCCTGCCATATGAATTGCCCTCTGGCAATCAAGCGTGGCAATGGAAAATCCACCATAAATGGAGGGTTAGTGGGAAAAACTTCTAAATGGGAGGTGTTCGATTGTCACCTTTGATTAATGGAGGGTAAATCATGTCAATACGTTTTCATGGAAAATATGATGAAAGTATGATCAAACATCAAATTGTCGGGCGGTTCTTGCCTCTTTTATTGAGACAAACCCATTTAGCACGGAAACATGCCGTTAAATCACAGTTTTTAGATTGTTAAAGCTCGTTAAACTACACGTTGTGAATTGTTAAAGCATGGGCAAAACACATTCAATTACCATTTCTAGATGGTTAAAGATAAATCCCATTAAATCACCATTTTTAGATGGTTCAATCCCACTAAATCAACATTTCTTGATGGTTAAATCCCATTAAATCCCACTTACTGCGTACCATTCGAAAAAAAAAAAGCAAAACACCGAGGAACTGTTTGCCTCCGATTTTCACGGCGCTCGGCGCCTCATCCTCGGCAGCGACACTTGGATTTGGGGGATTACATTGGGATATGGGGGTTTCCTAAAATGGGGGTACCCAAAAATGGATGGTTTACAATGGAAAATCCTATTTCAATGGATGATTTGGGGGTACCCCTATTTTAGGAAACCTCCATATAATGAGGGATATAATGGGGATATCAATATGATATGTTTAGTTTTAATTACCCTATGGTAAACATACAAAAAACTATGGAACACCTCCATTTTTTTATGGTAAAATCAACTAGTTCTATGGCCAATTTCAATAGCTATGTTAGTTTACCAGAGGGTAAATGATATAATTAGTCATTATTTTATGGGACAAAATATCTAATTTATTATAATTATTTTATGGGGATATAATGGGATACACTGGGGATTATATCATTGTAATTCATGGTAAACAAATATAAAACCAACCATCATTTAAGGCCCGAAAAACATACAAACTGTTAATGTCTATGTTTATTTTTTATATGTTTATTGTGAGAAATGGGGTTATCATTCCATAAATGGGGTTGTAGGTGACTTATAACTGGTAAAGGCCCATGACTGTGGGATATAAAAGGATATAGCATTCATTACAATGATATGCATATATATATACATATACGGATATACCTATACAATGATATATATATATATATACAATGATATGTGTATATATATATATAAATAATATATATATATATATATATTGCCTACATCACGAATATGATATGTGTGATTTTCTGAATGTGGCCGATTTGACACCCTCCATGAATGGTTATTTTCATGGGGAACACTAGGGTTTTAAGCCAGAGTATGGGATCGGATTTTAGTTTTTAAACATCAATCCCATATGGAACCACAGAAATTAATTTTGGAAGATGATTTCCCGGTTTAGGATATCTTTGAGTTGTTGGGTTCCACGTTGACTCTAACGTATGGATCTCCTTTCTAGGTGGTTTGTATGATTACCATTAAAAACCACCAGCAGCTTCAGCAGTGTTCACAGCCTTTCTTGGTTGATGATCAGTTCGGTGGTTACCCTACATCTTGGATATAAAAGAATGGATGTTTATCATCCATTGTGGTAATCCCTATCAACCGGGATTTTTACGCAATGACAGAGGCTATGGTCTGCAGAAATGGACGGGTAACGGGTAGTTTGGTAATAACTATATGGTTGTTTTGCCACAAATGGAGATAGAATATGATATAATGATATATATATATATGTATATATATATACACATAGGTACTAAGCAGCTAGAGAAGAATGCAAGGCATCCAAAATTGGCTGTTAAATGATTTGGACATGGTAAATGGACGGCATTTGTGTTGTCCCTGTCCCCAGTGCTTCACCCCAGGAATCGTAAGTGTGGTCATATATGGTTATAAGATGTTATAAGTGAGATTATCATTTCCTTAAATGCAGTTATAGCTGACTTATATGTGGTATTTCAGGCCACAACATGGTTTTGTTAGTCGCCAACTTCGCCCACCTTGCCGTGATGTTTAGGGTTATCACGCCGTCGTTTTGTGGGATCCTCTCGTTGTCCCACCTTTTGACAACCAAGGAGTCTTCCATTGAACATTGAAGTAGCGATTGTCGCTCAGCCGAGATTGTCGAGACTGTACCTGGGGATAGTTACCCCCTGGTAGTTTATGCTGGCGATGGAAAACATGGATTGTTGATGTTGATGAGAACTATGATGTTTCCAGACATGTGGATTTCCAGTGCCAGGTTCGATTACGAAAAGGTTGGTATTCTGGAGCTGGTATGGCAACTCATGACTGGTGATGACATGGCATTCCTGGGCCTTTATTGGCTTCTTTCCTGTGCTAACCCTTTTTCTTGTTTGTTTACATTGAATAAAGCACAAGTAGGCGGACCATCTCATAGCCTACAAAACTGTTTTCTTCATTGTCATTATCGAAGGCAGATGGAGGTGCCACATCTACATACGTACTTCATGTATCTACAGTATACAGATGACAGATTATATTTCACACTTTCGTACTATAGTTGCTTCAAAGATCAACACAACATGCGTCAAAGTTCAAGCACATTTGGAGAAGTTGTGCAATTTTGATGCATCCATCCCACTTTGTTGACCAGTCGCCAGTTCTGGATCATCAAATCCACCAGAAATGGTTTCAACTAATATGGCATCCATGAACGTGGGATTAGCAATCCCTAGCCTTCCAGTTACCTCCGAGATGTCAATAATGAACCATTCCCAATTATCATCCATAACAGGGCGCTATTTCAACCATCCCAAGTTATAGGGTAGACACAAAAGTGAAGCCACAAATTGGGTGGATCCAAAGGGTAAATCTTCCTTGTTGGGGCCCAAAAGTCTTCCGCAGCAGTACATGCAGCTCTACCCTCAGGAGAAGAATGGCTTGTCGCCACATGTAGCAAAGTTCACTTTGAATCTGGGTGCAACGATGCTCAGACACGGTTTATGTCTGTCATGGTTGGGTATGGGTCGAAATGATTGATCCCAAAAAGACACGTGGTACAAGACTACGATTTCTAATTTTTTGTTGCCTCCATTTGATTATTTTTGAGCCATACCTATCTGCTTGGTGGTGTCATCTTTTTCTTGCCAATGTCCCCTTGTGAAATGGTATTTTCTGGGACAACCTTGGGTTTGGAAGATCTCAGAGTGGTGTGTTTCATCAATTTGACAAACAAGAAGCGTTGCGCGAATTTCGGGCATCCAAATTCAACCATGACTTCAGCCTGGGTTCCTCGTGTGGAGCCGTTGGGATGGCTGGCCTTTCTTGGGTGGTTCGGACATGGCAGCCATGCTGCCCACTTTGAGTTTGGGAATCAGGACACACATTTTTGACCCGCCCCATCTGTGTGAATCTTCGGTCCCCAAATGACCTGCTAATCGGATGTTGGCTCCAAACACAGTTTAGGTCATGTGAGGTCAATTGGGTGCAAGTCAACCCTGCCAAAGTGGATCGATCGATCTGGATCCCTTTAGTTCAGGCCCTTTACCAATTACAACCCCATTTATACATGGTTGTAAAATGTTGTAAATAGGGTTACAATTCCATAAACGAGGTTGTAAGTGACTTGTAAGTGGTATTTCGGGCCAAAACTGTTTTTGAATGTTCCAAACTAGACATGACCAGCCTTGTTTGGATACATTCCCCGTCCCCATGTCCAGCCACGACGAGGATCAACATGGATGGCACCGGCATGTACTTGATTTGTTGCTTATTTGCAGGTATGAACTTGTCCAAAAAATGGGGACAGCTCCAAAATTTAGCCATTTAATGGAAGAAATCGAGATGAATTGTAGGGACCTCACGTAGCGGCTTCACTGGAATATACTGGAATATATACTGGAATGATATCCCGAAGATTGCCTTGAGGTTGGTGAATTGTCACAATTTGTCCCCATAGCTCTTAGATGTTATCAGTGCTGTTCGCGTTTTGCACATGACCATTGGCAATTGAATTCTTGTTATTTTGACTCTGCAGGTGAAAACACCCTGAGCGGTTCCAAGTGGTTGCACACTTGGCGTTCCTGTGTTTTGCCGAGTTCAAACCAAAAACATATTCAATCACTGCAGCAAGCACATTGATTCATATAGATTCAAAAGACATGTTGACAAGAGTTTTGGATGACTCACACCTTCGCTCTGCTGTTTTGGCTCGGATGGCGAGTCGAGTTGAGACCGAACCCCCTTGGTTTTGCAACCGACATCAACCGTGCCACTTGGCTGTGTGGCATCCTATGCTGAGCCGCCGCTCAGCACTGTTGGCAACGTTGCTCATTTTCCCATTGGCTGGTTCTGCTTTGAAACTCTTACATGTTGGAGCACCGAGAACGGGGACGCAGTCCATCTATGATGCGATGAACATTCTGGGCTTCAAGCCTCTCCACACTGGCTATTCACTTGAGGTACGTGCTCCAGTTTGTGCATATTTATTTGAAAATGGTCCTTTAGAAGATGCTTTGAGTGTACTGGATGCCTGGATTTGCTGAGAAATATGATGATTTGCTGTTGACATTCCGGCGATGCTTAATCCACCATACGGGGAATCTACGTGCAATATTATTTCTTTTCTATGATTTCTATGATATATATATATATTATATTATTACATATTGTTATCAATTATTATTAACATGATATATTATGGAGGGCCATTTATTTAGGGAATTTTTTTCTTTTAGTTTAGGGAATTTTTTTTGGATTTCTTCCTGCCTCCTGGACTGCTTTTCCTGCTTT
>BGPT01001444.1:22418-46500 GCA_003297045.1 Symbiodinium sp. clade C Y103 | reverse complement strand
AATACCATGCAAATAGGATGGACAACCTACCTAACCAGAAATCCAAAAAAAATTCCCTGAACTCAAAAAAAAAAATTCCCCAAACAATTTCCTACCCATATATTATTATTAATTGTTATTATTATTACTATTATTATTACTACTATTATTGTTATTATTATTGTTATTATTATTGCTATTATTTTTATTGTTATTATTGTTATGGTTATTGTTGTTATGGTTATTATCATTATTATTATTATTATGATTATTTTTTTTTTATTATTGTTACTATTATTATTATCATGTATTATTATTATTACTATTATTATTATTATATATATATAAATACATACAGTATACATGTATAGACTAACCTGAAGCCTCCAAGGATGGTTATGATGCCGCTATGGACGAACCGATGTATCTGATGTACGAAGAGGTCATGGCGGCAGATCCGGAGGCCAAGTTTTTACTCTCCGTCGTGGAGGATCCTGAGAGTTGGTTTGAGAACTACGTGGAACTCGTGGATCTACTTCGACACTACGAAAATGCGAGTGAAAGGTATCTAGATAAGAATGAATATAGGTGAAGAATGGTGAACAGAACTGTTAACTAGGATTTATATAAAGTCGTCTTTAGTTCACTGAGATGGCTTTGTCTTAAAAGAAATACAGGTGAAGAATGGTGAACAGAACTGGGAGTTGACTAGGATTTCAAGTTGTCTACTCCAGTTCACTGGGATGTCTTTGCAAGTTTTCCGTACATTTGATGCTGAATCACCATTTTCCTATATGGGGGTTTCCTAAAATGGGGGTACCCTAAAATGGATGGTTTGTAATGGAAAACACTATTAAAATAGATGATTTAGGGGTACCCCCCATTTTAGGAAACCCCCATATTTAATGTAACTTTTTTTGTTTTCAGACACACCCATGTCATATCACACATCAAGCTACAAGGACCACTGGGCGGTCCATTGGAAACTGGAATCTACGGGGTAGTTGTTGTTGTTGTTGTTGTTGTTGTTCTTGTTTTTGTTCTTGTTCTTCGTGTTGTTGTTGTTCTCCTTGTTCTTCTTCTTGTTGTTGTTGTTGCTGCTGCTGCTGCTGTTGCCACTTTTTTAAATGGGTTTGTCTGAAAATAATGTACCCCTAAACCCAATGCTTAATGATCATTATCCCT
Organism: Symbiodinium sp. clade C Y103; assembly: GCA_003297045.1. Lineage (NCBI taxonomy): Eukaryota > Dinophyceae > Suessiales > Symbiodiniaceae > Cladocopium > Cladocopium sp. clade C. The sequence continues at coordinate 45,336 of BGPT01001444.1, read as the reverse complement.
ATTAATTAAATGTCATTGAAACACCATGGGTCACTGATCAAAGGGTTACTCATCAATGCTGTTTCTGCACGTCTGGAAACCACCAAAACATACAAACACATACCGACACATGCTTGAAATTTCAGGTTCATTCATTTTCATTCATTTTCATTTCTGCCAAGTAAGCCAACAACAAAAAAAACTATTTCTAATGGAGAACACAGATCGCAACCAACACATCCAAAAGCCCTCACAACACATTCAAAAACAAAAATAAATCCAGAAAATTCAAGCAAACCAGAGCAAATTCACGACAACAATTAAACAAAAAAAAATCAAAGCAATTCAAAAAAAAAACATTAAAAACAAATCAAAAAAATATTAATAATATTAAAACACATATTTGTTAAAAAAAACAGAAATCAATAAAATCCAAACAAAATCGAACAATAACAAAACACAATAAAAACATACAAACATGCCAAAAAAACACCTTTGGGGAAAAACCGACTTGGTGGCATGAACCCCTCAGCCCAAAGGCCCAAATGGCCTAGTTGCTACTTGTGCCTGCACTTGTGAGTGTCTGTTTGCCTCATGTGCTTGGAGCCACCTGAAGAACAGCAACCAAGCTCCCCCCAATGACAGAATTTTAAATGCCATTTCATCCATAATGAAAACCCAGAATGAAAATAAATAAAATTGCACTAGAATGAAAAACTGAATGACATATCCCTAGGCCAATCAATACCCTTTTGATGTCATCCCCAATCCTCCAAGAAGAAAATTGCTATAATTGGGGGTATACCTTATTTTCAGACAATCCCAAATGATGTTTTATGGCCGGCTCACAATATCCAAGGTATTACTTTGATAGTCTACCGCCCATCTGCGTCGGAGCGAAATCATGGGGCTGTTATTTCGATTTTCCGACGCCAGAAAACAAGGAGGCGTGCTTGCGAGGTCTTGCTCGGCACCACCAGCGAGTGCAAGAAGTCATTCCACCTCATCGCTTCTTTGGTGATTCAGTAATATGTTTTACGTAAAATCTAAAACCCGAGAAATGAGATAAAAATGGAATAGACATGGTATGATTGCAGCTATATCCCTTAATGCTACAACTGGTTTATTCATGATATATAATCAACTAGTTGCAGTTGCAGGAGTTATTTCATCACATTTAACAGGGCCATAACGGTGAGATGATGATCCGGAATCCTGATATTAGTGAGTGAGGTTGCTATAATTCATATATATATATAATATATATGCCTATATTTTACAACATATACATATATACACATAGATATATGTCCGAATACATCTCCATAAAATGGTTTTTGCGGGCGTTGGAATGAACAGCCAGGCTTGCTGGTCTACAATTGGACTGATGGATGGGCACCACTCTGCCACTTCTTGGGGGCACCAATTCCAGAGGTGGATTTTCCTCACGAAGATTTCGTCAAAGAGACCTTGGAACAGCGAAAAGTGGCTTCAGAGACTTGGTCTCCTCAGATTTGAGGGTTGTGTTCATCACTTTCCCTGGCCGAGATGGCCATGGCCATTGCTGGGGGCCATGAGACCCGAGCGGGCGGCCTTTTCACTTTGCCGACATGGCGGTGGACAAAAATAAAGATCCGTTGATTCAACATTTTTGGTGGCTCATCCCACATCGTAACTAGGGTATCAGCCTAGTTAGAAGTGGATTAATCCTACTTGTCCCCCTTATAATCAGGGATATATCCTGCTTAGTAAGTGGGATAAGCCACCAAGTCGCTATGGAAAATCACTATGTTCAATTGATAAACCAGCTTCAAAGGGACCATGTTCATCCATTTTCCATAGCTGCATCGGTTTACTGGACATTAATCGATGTGTGCAGCGAACGATTTGGTTTTTGATTGGTTGAGCAAGGTTGCTCCAAACTACTACGTACAGGTACATGGAAGCCATAAGGAGGATAAAGTGGTGGTTTTGCTCTTTATCTACCCTTTGGTAATTAAACGTAGCTATTGAAAACAACCATTTATAATGGAATTTCCCATTAAAAAATGGTGATTGATTTTCCATAGCAAACTCTTAGTTTACCAGAGGGTAGTACAAGTTCCCCCCCTTACATCTGGACTGTTGCGAGCAACCCTGTTGAAACCTTTGGCGAAATGCTGCAAATCAAAGTTGACGATATGTTCGCAAGCACCCGCAAACATCCAAACAAGTTGAAGAACAACATCAAAAAGGACTAGTTGTGACTAGTTGGCCGTTGGTCTACTGCAAATTATGCGGGCCTGTCTGAAAATGGAGCATGCAGTTCACAATTTAATGGTAATCTTCGTAGGGAAGACAATAGGGAAACTGATATTAAACCACTTTTTTTTCAATGTTTTTAGGGTAACCAATTTGAAGACTTCTCGAAGACTTGACATATGATGATACACCTTTAGGGCCATTCCCTCTGGGTCAGACTTGGGGTCCCCGGACTCAAAATCGGCCAAACGTATAGAAAACCAGATAGGAGGTTCAAGCTATAGACAGATACCATTAAGAGAGATATACCACTGTTCAAGAGTTATATTGATTATATTGTGTATATACATATACACGTAATATATCAATATATATATATATATATCATGGGATTGAATCCAAGAGACCACAAAGAAAGGTTTGGATGGACGGAGAAATGGGTCTGGGTAAAGTTCCATGTTCAGTCTCAGGGTGGTGTACCTGTAAACTTCCCAAGTATGTTTCAATCTGCCCACTTGGATGTGCATGCCAGCTTATATCTGTGGCTCACAACATTTCACAGCCATTGAAAAGTACAGTACTATACTCCGTATATATATATATATATATACATAGTAACCCCAAATATGGAATATTCTTTTCCCGGATATCATAGATGGTGTTCACCCCAAACAAATCTAGGTTTCGAACTGTTCTATCGTTTAGGGGTGTGCCAAAAGAATCATTTAATATACATATATGTCTATATATACATACACATGTTTTATACACATTTATATGTATATATGTATATACCTCAGCTACTTTCGTACTAAAAATAGAATGGTTTTTTACCATCCTTGCGTTGCTACTTTCGTGGGTCCTTGGAATGTTGCGCTGCGTGTTGCGCTACAGGTTCCACCATGTGTATAGCGCTGCTGCAAGGAATTACCATGGGACCTGGCGTGGCATGGCATAGCACGGTCTTGATAAGATGAGGACCAATGGACATCTCAGATGTGTTTAATGGGGAATCCTGGCATATCCGTTAAAAGTGCTGGTGGTATAATCATCCAAAATAGTGTTTTTTTTGCATCAAACTGCAGGACATCTCAGAGTAATGTACATGAGCAGTGGCTGCTAAACCCTATGTGGTTAATTATTATAAGCCCTCTATGAAATTGTATCATATGTATATATATATATATATGGGTATGGGTCAAAATTCAAGACCTGGGCCCCACAGATTGAAGTCTATGTTTTTTATTAACCATCCAACTATTGGGGTACCCAATGATTTGACCCATACCCATGTGTATATATATATGATTGATATCTTCAAGATTGTCACAATCCATGAACTGGAAAAACGTTCGAGTGACCAACCAGGATTGCAAACACAGAGGCGGCTCGAACCCCGCGAACATACGGTAACCCCTACAAGCTGATATAGCCATGAATCAACAAATGGTGGTTTTACATTGGTTTAACCATGACACGTAGGGCTTTAAATGCTGGACAGTGGATTTTGGTGCCCGATGAGCAATCCGGATCAATGTTTGGAAAAAAAAAACGGAAATCTTTGAGGCCCACGCTTGGGGATTATTTGTTAACCCACTTGGTCACATTAAGCTAGGGCGAATAATCTTCAGGTTTGCGAATCATTCAGCTTAGATGAATATAATGTTTGTATATGGACGACTCGTTTTTGGTTAAACTGTTTTTTTTTTTTTTTCTGGTATGTAATTTAGTATTATCATTCAGCTTACATTCAATTGTTTGGAAAATCCATCTTTCGCATACAGCATATGAATTATATGAATACAGGCTTATACCTTGCTGCAGTATATCTGGGCACTCTGGGCACTCCAAAACATTTGCTGAGATCGACTAGGGAGACCACTAGACAGATGTTTGGAACAAAACATGTCAATAGCGAAATCACGGGCCGAGGTCGTCAATTTTTGATCCTGACTACATCGGGGAAACCCAAAATCGGCGATGATTCCTTATTTGAGAACTAGCCTCCAGTAAACTTATACAGATGTGAAAAATCCACCAGAAAAATAGACGATCATGATAGATCATGTCCAAGGCAAGCAACCATGGATTCCTTTTGTTAACTAAGTTAATAACGTTTACTAGAGGGCAATTTGCCCAGATACATCCTGCATCCAAGGGAGACCCGAGAAGTTGAGACTGCAATTAATGGCAGGCTTCTGAGCATTTAAACCAACAATCATTGAGCAGTGTTCAAAGCCCGTGTTGGTTGATGATTAGTTCAGGGGTTATACTACCCAATTTCTTGGGGATCATCATGATCCATGAACGAGGAATCCCTATGAACCAAGGAGTATAATGTAACGAAGTTGCGGGTTTCGCAGCCGTTGCTCCAGGCAAAGCCAAGCTATTCTATGGAAATAAGAGCAACAAACGGAGGGCCCTGGGCTCACATATTGAACCCAATAGGATGCTACAAAGTGTGGGGCCCCTGTTTACGAAAGAGCTAAGTTGGTAAACGTACCTCCAATTTCACCATGGTTTATGATACTTATATAGTTATAGTTAATGTTTTTTATCTACCAACAAGCATAAGTGGGAGGTCCGCATTGCGACAAACTGTATTTGCATATTTGTGCAGATATCGCGTGAACGCAAAAAAAACATAGTTGATCGCTTGTACGCAGATACTTGCAACATATCATTCAACAAATGGATAATCGCATTTGTAACTATACATACACCACATACACCTAATACTGTATGTGGAATGGTCATTATGGTGTGTTTGCCATCTTTCCTGATTCGTATTTATGGGATTTTATGGGCAATTATCATTGTTTTAATATGTTTTAATGATGATTGATGACATGTCATTCCAAATGATTATTGTTAATGAATATTTCTTGGATTTGTTTTGTTTGTTTTCTTCTTTTTTCTTAAATGATTTGTTTTAGATTGTTTTTTTCTTTTTTGAAGTTCGGATTCAACATTTGTGTTTTGTTTTGAATGTTTTCGTTTTTTAGTGAACGTATGGCAACTTTTGGAAGTAATCCTGTTAGGAGTAGCCCAGGGCTCTTTAATGAATCATTATATAATCATCATTATATGATAATAATAACAAACAGAATAATGATGATGATCATTTTTTAAGGTTGTTTCACCATTTTAGGGATTATTAATTCACCATGATATTATGGGTTTGTCTGAGAATAAGGTACCTCTAAATCCATTGGTGAATCATCATTTTCCTTATTAGAAGTACCATTTGGGGGGCTATACACCATTTTCAGACACACCCATATACAGTATACATACCCTCTGGTGAACAAACGTGGCTTGCTGGAAAATCCTCGAACTACATGGAGGTTTAGTTCGCTGGGAAAATGATCGAACTAGATGGTGGATTTTCCAACCATTTGATATCGTTTGATTACCGGAGGATTTTCAACATGATATAACAATCCCACTTCATCACTAACATCCCCATCAATATCCCATGAAATCTAATTAAATATCATTAAATATCATTAAATCCCCATCAATATGTCATGAAATCGCCTATTTTTAATGCATTAAATCGGAAGAAAAGACACGTCGTTTGTGCTGAGGACCTCGCTGTGCTTTGCCTCATGGCCACCTTGTGCCATGGCGGGAATGGTACGTCGCTAGTGGCCCGAAATACCAGTGATTTCTGTGGTTCTTATAACATCTTATGACATCTTATAACTGGAAAGAGAGGGGCCATCACTGTTATAAAACCATGTGAAATGGGCGTTGATAATCCAATCATCCAAGTTGATAAGTCGGGTCTAGATGATCATTATCATTAACTGCTCGTATGTTCCTCAAAAGCGAACAACCATTTGAAGGTGGGGTAGGCCCAATGTTCAAGGGATTCATTTTCAACGGACGGACTATCATCACTTTTTTTTCCTGCTGAACTTGTCTAATCTGGGCACACCAACATAGACGTGGAAGATCACCATTTATTCATCCATAGATGGGCCATTGCCTACATCTATGTGAGTTCACCAGGTATTTTTTGATAGAAATTGGGCGATCTCGGGAGGAGACAAAGTCCCTCTTCTACCTGTCAGCTAGGTAACCAAGTCCCAGATCCTTCTATAAGATGTAAAATCGTGTAAATTCATGAAACATATTGTCAAATAATGTGAAATCACCTTGGTTACCTATTAAATCATATAAAGTCGCCCTGGTTACCTATCCCCAAACTTGAAGGCTAGGGATCTGCCTGAGTGGTCCGATTTTTTCTGAGGTTCAATATGCTTCAGTCTTGGGATGAGTATGGATGGAATTATCCAGCAACAATGCGTATCTACAATGTATACATGTGTGGACCTAGTGACCGCAACCAAGATCTACCTGAGTCATGTCTTGCTGGATTTCCAGTAAAAGGGCATGAATTGGCCCAAACCTAAAACGTGTGGTTTCCCATGCTTTTCCCTGATCAAAGCATATCAAATCCACGCAATTATTGTCATGATAATATTTCCATGTATTTCCCATGAAATTGTCATTAATTTGGCACATGCCCCCTACAAGGTTTTGGCCCCGAGTTTTTTTTTGCTGGCTTATTTTTGTTGGCTTATATGGTTTCACCCCAGTATAGTATAGTATAGTATAGTTATATCTACAAAGTAGAGCTCCCACCCGATAGCTAAGTTGGTGAACATTCTCCAATAAGTCTACAACTATAGGGTTTATGATACCTACAACTATGGTTCGACATATGTATATACATAATTATATATATATATATACATATATATATATATATATATGTATATCCCAATAAATCCCATTAATTCCTATTGTGAGATGGGTTTTTGAACCGACTTCACCTACTTATAAACCAAGCTAGCTATGGCATTATCACCTTCTAGGTGCTCCATGGGTGCAGCACCAGTGCCGAGTGCCAGCCTCGTGTCTCGTTGCGACAAGCAGTTAAGGCCCGAAATAGCAGTGATTTCTATGGTTCTTTCTACGATTATCTTTTATGGTTATAGATTATAAATGGGTATAATTCCATAAATGGGGTGACTTATATCTGGTAAAGGGCCATAGCTGGTGGTTCTCCAATTCATGGATGTTTTTTTTTGGTGAATTGGAAATACATTAGAATATTGACATCGGTGAGGATATAATTTGCAGGGTGTAACCAACAATATATATATATATATATAGCATGGGTTTGTGCCCAACAAATGCACGGGATGGCCCAATTTGTTGCCATTTGGAGTTTTTTTTTTTTGCATGCTGGGCGTCCCAAGGAGATCATGGATGTTCCAGCAATATGAATCCAGGTAATGCACTGCACTTTGAACCGGGTGAACATTCACTATAAAAATGTTCGGTGCATGGAACATGAGTATATTACCCTCTGGTAATATATTTTTGGACCCTGCCAGGGGTTGGAAGATTCGTTTCCACGATCTTTTGTCTTTTTTTTTCAAGGTCTATGAATTGACCAGAGGGTGTAAAATTTACATATGATGGTGAGCCTGGTGAGCTCCCTAACAATGTCCGACGATGGTGGAAGACTGCCAAACACACTCGCAACGATTTCACTCGGCCATTCGCTTTGTTTCAGAAACAGTAGATGAATAGATGAAAACCAAGAGGAATTTCCAGTCGAAAGAAATCAATCATTGTTGTTTCTCATTGGTTTTAATGTGATTTTATGTGTTTTTCCTTGAATGCCATTCTAAACACCATGATCTTCATCGCACTTTCCCACAGGTCTTACCACCACGCAGTGTTCCCAGCTCGCGTTGCGCTCAGGTCCTGCTTGCAACACTGTTATCAACGATGAACATCCCCGTCACCGAAACCTTTGGATTGATCACAGCCACTTGGCATCCCCTGGGGCAGCCTGAAATGTCTGGACGGTTTATTCCCCAAAACGGTGGTGAAATGACGTTGAAACAGGTTTTATGATCCATCCTCATTATATATATATATAGAGAATATGTATATATATATGTACATATTATACATATGATATATATAATATAATATATATATAATATAATATATATATACATAATACATATATCATATATATATATATAATTGTCATCCGATTGGCGCATTGGTCAAGCGAAAAAATCCACCTGTGCAAGCAAAGTTCACCGGCACACATCTTCTGCCACAGATGCGTGGTGCGTTTTGGGGTTAGGGTCACCAATCAAAGTAGGACTTTACCGCGCCAACATCGGGATTTTACATGCAATTGCCTTCTTTTTGCGAATGTTTGGAGGCTTCAACATTACTTGTTTGGGGATGTTTGGGGATCTTTGGGGCCCAATAGTTACCCCCCAATTCAGGTGATGGGGATATCATAATCTGTTATAATTACAATGATTGTTACTCTTAACATGATAACATGATATCACATATTATTCTGTTATGATACCATATTCTGGTTGTTTAAAAGGGAGTTTTGATGTTACCAGTAAAGCATTTACAGTAGAACCCACAGACATCTCCTCCCAGTGCTTGGTGCTAGACCTTACATCATTCATCCCTGAAAGGGATATACCCAATTTCATCCAATTTCATAAACCTCTATTGGGAATGGTGACGATTATTGGGTGTACCACATGAGTCACAACTATACGGGAGTTTCCTAAAATGGGGGTACCTCAATTAATGAATGGTTTACAATAAAATGGTTGATTTGGGGATACCCACCATTTTAGGAAATATTCATAATATATTTATTTCAACATCTTTAAATGGGATAGTTATAAACCAACGGTTGGCAGAACTCAGGGGCCCACCTTTTTGCATCCCCTCTTTGGAGAGTCCTCCGTGGATTTTTTGTTGAGTCCCGGAGACCTCAAATCGCTTGGTTTATGAGGCCATTTACAGTACCCTCTGGTAAACTCAACATATAGCTAACTGGAAAATCACCATGTTGAATGGGAAAATCAGCTATTTCTATGGCCATGTTCAATAGCTACGTTAAATTACCAGAGGGTAAACCATGGTTTTTCAGCATTGAAAGTCAAAAAGGGCTTCCAATTCTTCATAATTCTGACTCCGTGAAGGACGAACTACTACTGTATACGTAGATTCGGCTTTGAACCCAAACCGTTTACCATTGGAAGCATTGGGGAGTTCCATTCAATTCCATTCCCATTGTCTTCCAATTCAGCCGATTGGATCTTCAGCCAGCCGCCGTCTCAGGCCATTGATTGGCTCTTGGACAGGCTGAGGCCAGGGAACCCTGGGCACCTGGTGGAAAATTCCACCAGAATCCTTGCAACAGTTTAAGCAACAAAAATGAGGAAATGGGGGATATAAATGGATACACTGTTGATACACTATCATATCCAACTTATTTCATGGGTTAAATCCAAAGTCCTTTCTCGTAAAGTCACCTTTGTACCTGGTTAAATCCCAATTGTTGCTTGTCTATGTTTGTTGGCTTCATTCGCCACATTTCCAATAAGGATCACATATCATCATATCCACTTTAACCACTCCAAGTCTGTTCTTTTTGTTACATCGATTTCAAATCACAATTAAGTCAAGCCGATTTTAAATACATCCTCGTGTTTTCCGTTTTTCCTGGTTAACCCCATTAAATCCCAACGGAATCAGTATTGAAAATTCACTATATCCTCAAAAAATCCCTGGAAATTGATGCCTTGATGGCACTTATTAAACCCCCATTAGAAATTCACTATATATATCCGCTATAATCCGCTATACATCACTGAAAATTGATGACTTGGTGCTGAAATTCACCATCAAATCACCACTGACTCTAGGGCAATACATGGCAATACTCATGTCTTACCCTTTTTTGGGTCACCGGTCCATGTCGAAGGACCTGTGTCAACGTCTACGGTGACGCCTGTGTGGCCGCCGTTGTCGATCGTCGCGCCGGGATGGCCGAGGCCAACAACGAGAAGGCGAGGCCTTCGTCCCAGGACGTGGGAGAGTCATCTGGATGGGTCATTTGGTATATGGTATCGGTATTTATTACCCTCTGGTATATGGTAATTTATTACCCTCTGGTAACATGGCCATAGAAATATAGTGGAATTTTCCCATTGAAAATTGGTGATTTTCCATAGTTATGTTAGTTTACTATAGCTGGTAAACTAACATAAGTATGGGAAATCACCATTTTTAATGGGAAGATCTACTATTTCAATGGCCATTTTGTATGTCGCTGCGTCTAATTACCAGAGGGTATTACATATTATTACCATCCAGATTCATGGTATGAATTTCATATTATACCGAAATTATGATGATGATGATACCAACAATTGGTTGAACATTGTTACTGATTCATAATTTTAATTCATGGTTGGTGTATAATCCCACTATTATACTACCATTTTATACCATTTTTATGCGTTTGGAAATCTAAGTCATCCGGAGAAATTTCCTCACGACCTCACGTCGAAAAACCGAACCCTGGAACCATGGAACCAGGATGGGGGGAATCCTGCACAAATGGCCCGTTTTTTCAGGTGAAGATTGTGGGCCCTATTTCAGGTTAGTGAATTTACATTAATTTACCCAGATTTCATGGGAACGCTGGTAATTCAGAAGTTTGCGAAGCGGAAAAGTCAATGATTATTGAGCCGATGATATTGTTGTTCCGTTTTTCCCACTGTGAAATGCAGAAAACATGGGGAAATTGAATCGAATTAAACAGTTTTTTTTGAGGGGGATCAGCAACTCCAAGATGAACAAAGCAATTTGGGCTTATATGAAAATAAGTCACCCCAATAATCTGATGGTTTATCATCATTTTTCCCGAGTTTTTGATGAGAGTTTTGGATAGTTTTTTGGGTATCCACCGTTTTCAGACCATCTTTACCTTACTGGTGCTTAGTAGGGAATGAGGGACTGACCTATAATAAACCATAAATAATCATCCCATTCCCATCCATTCCTTCATTCCCTGCTAAGCACAAGTAAGTTACAGTTTGTTGTTCAACAAAGATTGTTTCCTTGATGGTTGATAGCTTTACCCCGTGGTTGGATGGAGACTCAAAGCCGCAAAAAGGAATATATGCTAAGCAGCTTAGATTATGTTGGGTGTCTAATCTCTAAGATTAGCCGCCGTGGCTATACTGTATGATACAATTAATTACATATATACAATTATATACACTTCTTAAAATAACTATATGGCTATATAGTTTGTTGAACCACATGTTGATGCCTTTTTTTAGTCCTGGTGGGGGCTTCTCAACGCAGGTTGATCACTAACATGGGCACATTACCTGCAGGAAGAACTGGCAGTGTTTGTGTTTGTTGTTTCTTTAAGAAGGCAATACAATGGCGTACAGATGTATAATTAAAACTACTTTTGAATTTATACTTGCACTTTTGTAATCTTTTGTATATACACTATGTATACATATACGTACATACTTGCACAATCTTACACATGGGTACATACTATTTGGTTGAACCTTATTGAACCTATATTTTAAAAGAAAGCATCATGGGGAGCGGAAACATATAACCAGTGGAACCGAATCCTCCCTAGAGTCCCCGAAGTAAGACCTGCTGTGTTGCTAGTGGCTTTCCAGATGTGAAATGGCATGCAGCCTCCGACATGCGTGAAATGATGTTAAATTGGAAGGGGGAACTACCACAAACCAGATCCATTTTTTGGGCGACTCATGTTTGACTCATACCTGTTCAATGACCATTCAAGGGGATTGGAGGTACTTAGCATATATATGATCAGATAAGGCCTATGTAAAGGCAAAGGGAATTACCCGACAAGACATTGCAGTGTATCGCACAATATGGCTATGAGTCAAAAACCCTGGTACCCAAGGTACCATAAAATAGTTGGTTGACGGATGTTTCTTTCCTCAAATATTGTAGGTCTTGACTCGTCCTCATCCCCATCCCCATATTATAATTTACTCAGCATTACTCAGCGCATTGAAAGGTCACCTGATTTTCGGCGTACCCTCTGGTACATAGCTATGGAAAATCACCATGTGGGAAAATCAACTATTTCTATGGCCATGTTCAATAGCAAACTGTTAGTTTACCATGATAGTTGATTTTCCTATATTTTCCCATTAAAGATGGTGATTTCCCATAGTTATGTTAGTTTACCAGAGGCTACTCCCACTGTTAGTTTACCAGAGGGTACTGCATTGTAAGAGACATTGCTGAGGAAGACTTCACCTGTCTCTCTGCCTGAAGACTCGGGCAGCCACATTGTAACTCGACCCGACCCTCCGGCTCCAGTTGTGGTTGTTGTGGTGGTTTCGTGGAACTTCATGGGATTTACCCTTTGGTAAACTAACATAACTATGGGAAAACACTATTTTAATAGGTAAATCATCTATAAATGGTCCATTTTCCATAGCTATGTTAGTTTACTGGAGGGTAGATATTTAGATAGCTAAGTTGGTGAACATCACTCCAATTTCACTATAGTCACTATGGTTTATGATACTTATATATAACTATAGTATTCAGAGGGGTGATAAACCAACTGATCACTCGGGGCCCAAACATGGTAGATACAATCAGCTAACGGGATAATGTGGATGTAATGATACAAATTATAACCATTTGAGATTATATTCACTATTGACATATTATTGTGCCTATGATAGACTATCATAGACCCACCAAATTGCTCAAAAGGATGTTCAACTCAAAGGATCCATTGGGCCAAGCCATTTTAGCGCCAGAGGGATGGGAAGTTGTGAGGTGTGGCCAAGAGGGAAAGCCAGATTGGTGTCCTAGAAAGGTTTGGTAGAAACCTAGAGGTGGCTAGTGATGTTCACATTTGCCCCGGTAAAATCCTCTGTACTAAGATATGTAGGAAGGAATACGTCCGCAAACAGTGTGTCCACAATGAGGGGTTCTTACGGTATAGTGGTAAGGGCCGGTGCTTGATCAGGGTGCTCCATCTGGTCTGCGGCATTTTACCTGTAAATTCTCGCATAAAGTGGCTTTCCTGAGATGTCCATGTGCGTTTCGATTGCGCATGCTCGTACAAAGCGTGGGTCCCGGTCTTGGGATCGCCCTCCTCCTCAACATCATCATCTTCCTCCTCCTCAACATCATGATTCTCAACATCACCATTTTCCTCCCCCTTGACATCATCATCCTCAACATCATCATCCTCCACCTCATCTTCCGCAACATTATCATCCTTTTCATCCTCCTACTCAACATTATCATCCTCAACACCATCACCTTCCTCCTTCTCAACATCATCCTCCATCTTATCCTCTTCCACTTCATCTTCCTCATTGTCATCCTCATCCTCATCCTCCTCAAGGTCATCATCCTCAACATCATCATCCTCCACCTCATCAACCTCAACATCATGATTCTGCGCCTCATCATCCTCAACATCATCATCCTCAAAATCACCGTCCGCAAATGTCCGCAACATTACCATCCTAATCATCATCATCATCATCATCATCATCATCATCATCATCAGCATCATCATCATCACCATCATCACCATCATCATCATCATCATCATCACCATCATCATCCTGATCATCCTCATCATCATTCTCAACATTCTCATACAGTTTGGGGTCTCTTGCCGGGATTTTTTTTGCGGTGATGCTTAGTCCAGTGTTAGTGGTCATTCTATAGTGATGGCTGGTGATGTTCTATACTGATGGTCACTTTTGACCCACTTGTTCAATGAGTTGGGCGATGTTGTCCAGCACAGTTCGTGATGAATTTCCTGTTGCCACATGCAGATGTTCAAAGGGGTCACTTCTGCCCTGACTTGCAGCTAGTGTTGGAAATGAATGCACATGCAGATGTCTAGTATGTGTTTTTCATGCTTATCATCGTTTTGCTGAATTGCAGCTTGGGAATCTCCAGATTTTGCGGCAATGTGATAGGGGCTTGTCCACCAATAAACCGCACTTAAATAGGGATGTTTTATTGTTGGGTTTGCCTCATTGAGAGCGATAGGGGACTAACTACCTAGCACCCGGTATATGATAATTACTTGTAAGTTGCGGTATGCATGGGTTTTTAAAACAACAAACATACCGGGCGCCACATTATAGGTCGCTTGCTCCCTAAAAGAACATCTAGATCTCCCGGTTGGTTTGGCCAGTATTCCCGAGACCGGACTGATGAACCCCTGGATTGTCCTGGTTTTAGGTTGGTGATCCGTTCGTTTCATTGGTTCTGGGTGAACCTTGGTCGAATAGTTTCGTGACTTACCTGTCTGCCATGAACGAAAAAACACATGATTAATGGCCCATTTCAGGTACCTAAGTTGGAGGTACCTATACCATTGCGGATATGGCCCAAAATATGGCTCTACATGGTACGGTACCTCCATTTTAGGGTTCTGAAATTCCCCAGTGAAATGATATATGCCATGCAGCTCAGGAGAGTGCAGGGTATCTAAGACAAGCCGGGCGTTTTTCAATGGTGATTCCCCGTTGACCCCAGTTCTCTCGCAACGCAGGTAGATAGACTATGACCAAGTAGACGATGCCACTGGTTGCGTTGCTTCCCTTGCACAGCGCTTGGGTTTGGAGCAAAACTCTTTGGAAATAGTTGATTCAGTGGTTTGATTTGAAGGAACATCTGTAGGAAACATTCGGAAACCATGTTTTTCAACCAAATCATAAGATTTGCTGATGAAAGTGGTGTGTTTCTTTACTTGATACACCATACAGGAAACTTTTGGAATATGTTCATCGGTTCTTTTAATTTTTAAGGACTACTGAAAAGAAATTCCGGGTGAAGACGGGGGAAGTCTGGATGTCCGCACAGACAGGCCAGTGAAGCAACACAGTTTTGTAGATTTCACCCACAAACATTTGGAGCTGAACCATTGTAAACCCACCAAAATTGGTTGAAATTTAACATAATTTATTAGTTTGGCTATGCTCAAAACATCTCAAAACAATAAGTAACACCCAATGTGGCCAAGTACCACCATTTAATCTTGATCTCTCGTTCTTATTCGTGGGGAGGTGGATGAGGGTTGAAGTTGGGAAGGGGTTATCCATTCGAAAACATCTTCGGGGGAGATGTCCATCTCCATGTTTGCTATTGAAAATTGGGATTTACAGTGGATTTTCCCATGAAAACTGGTGATTTTCCATAGCTAACTGTTAGGCAATACCAGAGGGTATCAATTATATACAGATGATTCATGGTCATCAAATGTCATCAATCAGTTTGTAGGGGTTTAAAATTATACCATTATGTACCCATTATGTTTCAAGCAGTGATGACTGGCCTATTTCATGATTTTCTTTTTTCCAACTACTTGCAGGAGTTATTTCATCCCATGGCAATGGCCCTGGTTAAGGGCCAGAACATGCCATAACTGTGGAGGATTCCCATTGTTGTGGGATGATCAAAACCATCTCTGCACGTTGAGATCAGTCCGAGGGAGGCCGCGCGGCGTGGCTCAATTCGTGCACGACATGAGTAAAGATGCGGTCGAAGCTCGTTGGGATTCAGCTGATTTCAGCTGGGTAGGTAGATCTCCTTGGGTGTTGAGGGGCCTGCGACTCTTCTTTGATGTCAAGATATTTGATGTGTGATGTCGGGATTCAGCTGATTCTACTTTCACTTCCACATTTTTGGTAGAGTGAAGAGTAGTGTCGGGGCGTACCCCGGGTGCCCAAAATACAATACTTAGGTTGCACAGCGAGGTAGGAACACCCCAAGAAGGAGGTCCGCAAAACGAGGTCCGGGAGTGGAAAAGGAGGTAGGAACACCCTGTCGATTATGTGATGTACCATTTCCTTCCGCGGCTCGCATGATTTTGTTGGTTCCTTCTGGTTTTTGAATGGATTCTTTCTGCTCTCTTCATCAGGAAGTGTCAATGTGCCCATCCACCCACCCCGACATCCGAAGGATTCCACACGGGGGCCTCCCCTCCAAGCCTTGGCTGTCACCGAATTTCCGCGGTAAAGTGCTGCTCTGCACAGCTACAGCGTTGACAGGATTCGAATATGAGCAAAGTGTCATAGGGTAATGAATTGATTTATACATGTATATCATTTGGATATATTTGGATGTGCTTATAAGTCGACATGAAACAAAATCCTGCAACTCTGTGAAAAAGCAGGAACCTCATGTCGCTGTGCTTGTTCGGGATTCATGTGACGTGGTTTGGTTGACTCAATGAGCTACCACAAAAAAATGATCGCCAGCTTTGTTCCCGATGTAACAGCCAGCAGGAACCCAACAACCATTTTTAGGTCTGGCTGTGCATCTTGCAATGTTTGCATTTTAGATAAGTATATGATTGTGTTTTATATGATATAGTACCTGAAGTTGATGTTTTGCTCACTCCATTTGCCCACACGACATTGCTACAATATGGGGCTTCCTGTTTTGTTTGTTTGTTTACCCTATTAACTCTATAGTTATAAGTTATGAGAATCATTTTCTATAATTGAAAAT
This sequence comes from Symbiodinium sp. clade C Y103, assembly GCA_003297045.1. NCBI lineage: Eukaryota > Dinophyceae > Suessiales > Symbiodiniaceae > Cladocopium > Cladocopium sp. clade C. The sequence goes on along the minus strand of BGPT01001444.1, from coordinate 28,689 downwards.
TGAGGTTATAAACCAACTTAGCTATCGAGGGGGCCCAACTTTGTATGGTTGACTTGTTAGTGCTGTCAAAGCCGCAAGTTGTTCACCCCAGTTGTGATTGTTTTTCAACATGCAAAAGTGCTGCCACGAAAAAATCCCGAATTTTCAGGCAGTCTGACAGACATGGAAAGTCTTCGTAAAGTTGGGTAAGGTTTGCCGCCTCTGCGGACGTGGCACTCCTTGTCAGACGGTTTTGTTGCGGCTGCCTTTGTCCGGATCGAGGAAGAAGTAGAACAGTATAGCAATATGAGTATGTACATGATAGATAACAGTAACAAATGGGATTGTCAAGATTTGTACACTGTCAATATATCGTATACATATAGCATCATATAACAATAATATATATATATATATATGTATATATCTAATATAATATGTATAAAACTATATTGGAGAAAGCTGTTCAAAGTTCTTTCTTGTGGTGGCATTGTATGGAGCTGATGGTTGAGATATTTGTTGAACTACTATACTTTGGCTACCTCGCATACCTTCCCTTTCCATGGGAAAAGAACAAAACAAACAAAGAAAAACATCATTAGCCGTCTCAAAAGTGAATCTTTTCGATACCTTCTGGCTACCTCTCAATGCTCTTGTTTCAAAAAATATGTTTCAATCAGGTCAGTTGGTCATACCCCAAGGATTCCTCCATAGTGGTTGGATCATGGTATGTGATTATACCATAGTAATCAATAGTATATAAATGTATTATATACACTGTGGCTTCGGTCCAAAAACATGGAATATATTCTATTATATTTATATTCTATTGTAATACAATATATTCAACAAATTGGGTAGTATATACATGGTAATATACAATTTGATACAATTTGTATATATTTCAAGATCAAGGCGATATTGATGTGTATTTTCATGGGGAAATGATGATCAACCAATGCCAGAGAATGACATGAGAATGGGTTATGACACCGAATGGCAACCCCAGATATAAAAAAAAATATGTTGGTTAATCAGGGAGTGGCAAAATATGGATAGATATTGAAGCTGGATTCCCTCAAGTGAACTGGGGGGGTTTATGAATCCTGCCCTCATCTTCCAGTTGCCTGGCTTGGATCAGGTTTTTCCAAGTCATCCATGTAAAAAAAAAAACATGCAAAATCAGAAAAAAAACATGAAACATATGGTCACATCATCTAAAATCACCCTGGTTATCAATCTATATCTAAATCATGATCAAATCATGATCAAACCATCCCGGGAGACCATCCTCAGGGAGCTCGATCCTCACCAACTTTGATCTTCCAGCGCCAAATAATTTCGTTCAAAAAAAATGGACTTTTATAAAACACCAGCATTGAATAATTATATCTTTCACAACTATCAAATTCATAAAAACATACTAAGATCGAAAAAATCAAAACACATCCCGCGATCTAACTCTGGGCATGTCCGCGTCTCGCGATGCGTCGTTGACATCGCACAGCCGACGCTGGAAGTTCCTCTGAGCGGGAAAAAAGACCGGAGCTTTGGGGAAGGCGGTGGTGTTCGCGCCATTGAATTGGGAATATGAACCAGGAAAATCATAAGTTAACCAATAAACATGGTTTTCAATCAACAAGAATGAAATTGAACATTAACAGGGTCCTTTTAACCAACAAAAAATGTGCTGAAACACACAGGAATTCATGTTTTACTTTGAGAAACAGAGTAACCATCAAAGATTGGAACTTCAATCACCATGACATCAACCCCGGGAGTTTTACTTGACCAAGAATGGGAAAATACAACACCAACAATGGTATTATGTCAATCGATCACTGGTTGCTTGGTGTTTTTTTGACATTCGACGAAATGTGTTTTGATCCAAGTGCGTCGTGTGTAGCACTCATTTTGAGCCACACCATGATGTGAATGTCCGGGGCCATTTCGGTGATAAAATGGCCCCACCATTTTTTTTTTTGGTTTCTTGAAAGTGGAGAAAACCAAAAGAAGCTGACGAGCCGCCATTTTCGAGATGTTTCGGATGATTGTAGTTTTCCTCAATAGAACATGGGTTTGTCTGAAAATTGTATATCCAAATATTTGATGGTTGATGACTATTTGCCCATTCCCCATGTTTGTTATGATGAAAACCATGTATGTACAATTTGTGTATATAAAACTAATTATATAGATATATATATATATATATGAATGAATTACATAAATGTATATATATATACATACATCGTACATATGTTTTCCGTATTCCATGTGAAACCCCAGTTCTATTGGGACGGCGGTGCTCATGGCAGGTGGAGGCTATGGTGGTGCCACCAATGGCTCCAATTCGTCCGCCGGAAGCTGTGTTGGTTAGCATTCAACTCTGCTACAAGATGGAGCCCCCCTAGTTAGCTATACTTCATGTGGATTATTGTTGGAATTATAGCTCCACTATCTAACCATGGTTTATGATACTTAGAGCATCTTAAAACCTATACCTAATGGGAATTTTAAATGATTTTAAACATATTGTAGACTTTATACACCAAGTTCACCATAACTCTGGGGGCCTACCTGGTGTAGTGCGTCTTTCCACTGTTTGTTTTCTCCGGAACTGGGATTTTCAGGTACCCTCCTGGACGAGGGGACACCTACTCAGGCACTGCTCCAAGCGCATCACCTGGAAGACTGGATGACTGGACGCTTGGGAGTTGTTACCCTCGGGTTATGACTTACATTGCCATGGAAAACCACCATTTTTTATAGGTAACCTCATCTAGAAATGGGCCATTTTCGATGGCTATGTTAAATAGCCACAGGGTAATCACCTGAATCTATAGCACTTTTCAGAAGGACATCTACGCAAAATAGTTAAAATTCTGTTTAATATTGAAAAACCCCGTCTCGAAGCCTTGGACCCGGCAGCGTCCCCATTGCGCGTGAAACACAGGGCTTTCAAATGCCAACAGTCAATGACAAGTCATGCAGTTTTGACATGGGCGTTTGCACATGGTTCTGATTAAATAGGATATTGGGTATGGCTGTAAAGTGCGGGACCAAGTATATGAAAAGAACATGTTTCTTGTGAAATTATGCGCTGGACAATCCAAATGTTTGGTCCAATCATTTTGAACCATGCTATATAGTTATGGCCCCATACCAGTTATAAGTCACTTATAACCCCATGTATGGAATTATAACCTTATTTATACCCATATATAACCATAGAAATAACCGGTAAAGGGTCTTGACTGTATGGTTTCTATTGTTTTCTGTTCCCCTGGTTCAGCAAGTGTTTGCAGCATCCAGTCCTTTTCGCCGTAGGCGGGATCATGTCCTGTGGACCACCACCAGGCGGAACGATGGCATCAGACGTTATCTTTATGCTGCTGATTAGAAGTCAATCATTATAATCCTACCATATCTCAATAGAACATTGCTTGAGATTAGATTTGGATATAGATTATATATTTATATATTAAAATCTAGTATAATCCTACCATATCTAATCTTCTGATATCAATTTTGGTTTGTCACATATCCGACAAAAAAATGAATCTTAAGGGATCAACAGACCGGTAACGACCGCCAAGTTTTGTGGAGGTTTTGACATGCTTTGGCCCTATAAGATGTGGGCATATTCATTGACAATCATCCAGTTCTTTCGGGGTTGATCATCCGCAATCAGGGGTCACAAGCGGATTCCAGGCGAACATGAGTTATAAGTTATAAACCAACTTAGCTATCGTTTGGGCCCCCCCGTTTGCAGGGATCAGAAACCGAAAGTTGAGGAAGCTTGGAGGAGGCCCCAATGCTTCACACCTCTCACATAGATTGAAATGGATTGCTTGTCCAAGCTTTCTATCTCAGTTGGAAACCAACTCTTGGATCACTCTAACTTACATTTCTTAGAACGTATTTAAGATTTAAAAGTAAACTAAATCTATGTATCTATAGAGATACTGCAATATACTGCACATATAATCACATAGATAGATGGATAGATGGATAGATGGATAGATGGATAGATGGATAGATGGATAGATGGATAGATGGATAGATGGATAGATGGATAGATGGATAGATAAATAAATGGATAGATAGCTAGATAGCTGGATAGCTGGATAGCTGGATAGATAGATAGATAGATAGATAGATAGACAGACAGATAGATAGATAGATAGATACACAGATAGATACACAGATAGATTAGATTGGATTAGATTGGATCAGATCAGATCAGATCAGATTAGATATGTAGATAGACATACATATATGCATCCATATGCATCCATCCATCCATCCATCCATACATACAAAACCATACAAAACTAGTATACCATGTTTCCATGAATATCGATGATGCTAAACATGCCATCATCAGGTTCGCCGCTTGCTCCCTGGGAGGCATCGGAGGTCAGCCGCGTGCGGAGGGTGCGGACTCCAGCGATGGTGTTTTGATGTGGTGAAGCTACGCCTTACAATCAGAGCTTCAACAGGAGACTGGGCCTAGAAAAATTGGGTGATATACTTTGAACTGGCCACTTTAATGGTGCACTTGTTGATAGTACATCCAATTTTGAGTTTTCTTCCATGGTTTAAAATTGTTCAGACAAATTCAGAGGGAACACAGTGCCCACAAGTGGGGCTTGAGCACCATGCGATTGTGGAGAAGTTCCAAGCGCCAACATCTAAATGATGTCTTTTAGATTAGAGTACAGTACCACCCAAAAACGATAGAGGTTTAATGGCAATCCATGGAAATTTGTTACTGGACGAGAAAAGCATCAATAAATGTATATCCACTACATGGGATTTAATCAACTATAGCCTATCGCCTATAGCCATTAAAGAATCCCATAGTTTTGCTTGAAAACCTTCAGGTTTGAATGGGAAAATCCATGAAAATCCAGTATAAATGGCTGACTGCAGGGTAGACCAGATTCTCATTGCCTTGTCTCGATTCGTCTTGTCTCTCGGCTTCAGTATTTAGAGACGCCGCGTGCTGTGCCACGTGTCGTGTGACGCCGTGTGTGGTGTGCCGCTGTGCCGCTGAGTGCGGGGAGACAGCATGAGGTGCGGATCTGGTGTGTTAAAATATGTTAAGAAAAACTGGTCTTTCTAGTCTCAACAAGTGGGCAAAGTTGAACGGCCTGGCAACAACCTCACCAATGATGGTGAATGAAATGTTAGTAAGGTAATGTCTAAATCAGTGAAACCTCTTGTTTTTTTTCTCACCCAGAAACCGTACAATTTTGCACCTACGGAAGTGTACTGTAGTAGATTCTTACCCGAACCAATCTTTCAACGCCATGGCGGGTGATACCCCCGATTAGTCCACCTGACTTCAGGTGGAGTGAAGCCATCCTCTCCCAAAGCCGACAATTTATGTTCTTTTTTGTAGGATTCACAGATCTGTCAAGGATAGTTCCAACATTTGCCGGAAGAATCACAAAAACCCCACGTCTGTGGAGATTCGGATCGCAAGAACAGAGCTGCCGCGGCAGGTTTTCCCTAACCACACCTTTAGCCACGATTTCAGCGTATCTTGGCAGAATTCAGCCGATTCAGCCAACCACTAAGGTCTTATGAAGGGCTTATCAACGACCAACAAGCATATGGGAGCTTATGAAACCCTCCATTATTGCAGGGACACCTTTGTAGCGGGGGTGATTAGATCCCCATGATCTTGAAATCTTCTCAACATGAAATTCTCAACGGTGGAGAGTTTGTTCAACTACAGTGTGGTTCCCCCACAGTTGTAAGTTGGTCTGTAGCCCTACTGTACTGGTATTAGCTATAGACAATATAGACAATATGTGTATGTATATTAGTATACATATGTAAATGTATACCAGGAGGTTCTAAGTGCCCTCCAATTAAGGACACATAGCCAAAAAATCAATTAAGGACACTTAGATTCTAAGGTCTGAATCTTCGGAAAATGCNCTAAGTGCCCTCCAATTAAGGACACATAGCCAAAAAATCAATTAAGGACACTTAGATTCTAAGGTCTGAATCTTCGGAAAATGCATGGAAATTAACAGGCTGGCCACTATTTGCACCTTTCCGTCTCAGCCCCTTCAAACATATTGAGGGCCCTAACAGTGCAAAACACGCCCCGAGGGCGCGTGTCATTGCGTGTCATNTGGAGGGGACTTAGTGCGTGTCGCTCTGTTTTTCATACTGGTCAGTGCGTGTCATTCGCGTGTCGAAAAATGCAATTCCCGAGGATTTTCCATTATTTTCCTTTGTGTAGCTAGCCCCTGAGAAATTGGTCTAAAGT
>BGPT01001443.1:66795-147860 GCA_003297045.1 Symbiodinium sp. clade C Y103 | reverse complement strand
GCAGAGCCAAAGGCAAAACAACGGAGAGAAGATGGCCAGGATGCGATCACAGAACAAAAACGGAGAAAAGAATTGGACAATGCCGAGACACGAGCAGGGGAGCCGAAAGAAAAGCAATGCAAACACGAAACCGGGAAAGCCGAAGATAAGCAGAGAGCCTTGCAAGCAGCAAAAGAGCAGGCAGGCACTAAGGCCAGCANAAAGCAATGCAAACACGAAACCGGGAAAGCCGAAGATAAGCAGAGAGCCTTGCAAGCAGCAAAAGAGCAGGCAGGCACTAAGGCCAGCAAGGAGGCGACCTTGCCGCCAAAGACAGGAAAAGCAACGCAGAGAGAAGAGAGTTTCCAATATGTCTGTCCTGCTTGCCATCAGTCAGTGATGAGCAGCATACGCACAGGCCAAGTAAATCATCGCCGGACATGTGGGAACCGTTTCCGAGTCAAAGACGGATGCGTCGTTACGAAGGCGTATGCGTACATTTGCCCCGCGTGCAATGGGCAAGTGGANTTTCCGAGTCAAAGACGGATGCGTCGTTACGAAGGCGTATGCGTACATTTGCCCCGCGTGCAATGGGCAAGTGGAGAGTAACATTGCGACAGGGCAAGTAAATCATCGCACAGTCTGTGGAAATCAATTCTCTGTGAAGGACGGCGTTGTCCTAGAGAAACGTTTTATTTACAAGTGTCCCTTCTGCACCAAGAATGTGACAAGCAATGTNAGTCTGTGGAAATCAATTCTCTGTGAAGGACGGCGTTGTCCTAGAGAAACGTTTTATTTACAAGTGTCCCTTCTGCACCAAGAATGTGACAAGCAATGTCAGGACAGGGCAAATCAACCATGGATCTGGGTGCAATAACAGGTTTTACGTTAAGGACGGTGAAATCAGCAGGCAGAGGCGGTGTCATGCGCACTATTGCCCCGTATGCTCGACTGTGGTTTGGTCATCGCAGTCGTGTGGGCGCATTAGGATCGAGCATGACACACCGGCGGGAAAACGATGCCACAAGAAACAGTGGCATGTGCCGGACAAAGAAAAAAAGAACAAAAAGAGAAAGAAATAGCGATGCGCCGCGGGATGTTCTCCCCAGAAGCTGCTGGATGGCTCCCCAGAAACTCCTGGAAGCCTCTGCGAGACATTTTAAGCGCTGGAATGGTTCGCCAGAAGCTCCTGGAAGCCTCTGCGAGACATTTTAAGCGCTGGAATGGCTCCCCAGAAGCTCCTGGAAGCCTCTGCGAGACATTTTAAGCGTTTAAGGCCTGCCAAATGGCATCTTTGAACGCTCTAAAAAACAAAGGCTGTGGCTTGAATGGCTCCCCAGAAGCTCCTGGAAGCCTCTGCGAGACATTTTAAGCCTTTAAGGCCTGCCAAATGGCATCTTTGAACGCTCTAAAAAACAAAGGCTGTGGCTTGAATGGCTCCCCAGAAGCTCCTGGAAGCCTCTGCGAGACANCAAATGGCATCTTTGAACGCTCTAAAAAACAAAGGCTGTGGCTTGAATGGCTCCCCAGAAGCTCCTGGAAGCCTCTGCGAGACATTTTAAGCGTTCCGTTTTTACAACGTTGTAAAGCTTTTAGGGCTGCCAAATCCCCAGAATCACATTTGAAGCTTTTTAGGGGTTTAAGGCCTGCCAAATGGCATCTTTGAAGGCTCTAAAAAACAAAGGCTGTGGCTTGAATGGCTCCCCAGAAGCACAGTTTAAGCTTTTTAGGGGTTTAAGGCCTGCCAAATGGCATCTTTGAACGCTCTAAAAAACAACGGCTGTGGCTTGAATGGCTCCCCAGAAGCACATTGTAANTAAGCTTTTTAGGGGTTTAAGGCCTGCCAAATGGCATCTTTGAACGCTCTAAAAAACAACGGCTGTGGCTTGAATGGCTCCCCAGAAGCACATTGTAAGGGTTTTTAAGGGTCTAGGGCCTGCCACATGGCATCTTTGAACGCTCTAAAAAACAACGGCTGTGGCTTGAATGGCTCCCCAGAAGCGCCTGGAAGCCTGNNNNCATGGCATCTTTGAACGCTCTAAAAAACAACGGCTGTGGCTTGAATGGCTCCCCAGAAGCGCCTGGAAGCCTGGAAGTCCCATGGCACAGGTCAAGCTAAAGCAGAAAGGTAAGGCCAAAAGACCACTGAGTAAGATGAGTCCCACACCTGCGGTGGTCCCAGGCGCCGCCCCTGCCTTGGCTAAGGCCGGGGTCGGCGGANAAAGGTAAGGCCAAAAGACCACTGAGTAAGATGAGTCCCACACCTGCGGTGGTCCCAGGCGCCGCCCCTGCCTTGGCTAAGGCCGGGGTCGGCGGATAATAAGAAGAAGACGACTCATACATAATGGCAACCATTTAGAATAACATCTTTATACAATGCTAAACTTAATGATTTACACAAATAATAACAATAACAAGAACAATTGCCATTGATAAGTAATTTTAAGTATAATGATATTAGTGTGTGATAAATATGAACTATATTGATGTATGAGTATACTGTTACAAAATTTGCAGTGTCTCATACTACCTGTATCTTACCAATAAAAGTTGATGATACTCTCAGATGGGTAATGACCTTAGTAGAAATAGTGTTGATGGCTGCGTTTCGGTCAATATACCCCCAATTTTATCCGGTATAGAATCGCCATAAAATGCCACGAGGGAGGCGTCTAGGTCCATCATGTTCTCGGGGCAGTTGAAGCCTGAGGTAAGTATGGGCTCCACCTGGGCCCCGCAGAGGCTGGAATCGTGTTTTTTTTGATCATCCTGGAGTAGACTATAATATGGAAATTGCAAAACAAATCCTCAGTAAACATGGGAATATGTTCTGAGCATCCTATTTTCTATCTACTTCAGGTGAATCTGGATGACATTTAATGATCCCCCTGTGAATTTCCTCTAAAGAATCAGACAACCCGGGTTGTCCCTAAGAACGTTTCTTTGTAGTAGAAAGGTGTATTTTTGCATATGGCAAAAATGGAATCCACGTTATGGTAAGGGCCTCCTGGGTCATGATTTTTGAGAGATGGCATTTTCAGGGTGAATTGAGATGTTTTTTCAATTTTGAAGGTGACATCCATGTGGCTGGCATGGACTCCCTATTCTTTAGATAATTGCTTTCAATTTTTTGTGTGTTTTTTTGTAGATGGCTGCTTGGGTCATGATTTTTTGGAGGGTGTCAGACCCCCTGGCTCCTAGGTAGGGATTCTTTAGATGTGCCGTTTCAGTAGGTCAAGGTGGACCACCGTTTTAAGTTAACCATAATCGGGATGAGCAGGCAAATATGATATTTCATGTATGTATAATATATAACAATATGTAAAAATATATAGTAATATATATATATACATATGTAAAGATTAGTCCAGAAAATCAGTCCAGAAACGGGATGTACCGCCAAGTAGCCATTTTAACAGGAGAAATGAGGATAAACCATCCGTTTCAGGGTTCTTACACCTTCCGACAAACACACACACACATTGATATCAAGTGATATATGTTTTCATTTGCTTCTCATGCTCCATCCAAGGGATGATGATCTCAATCCCTTTATGAGGCTTTGCAAGGTGATTCACAGAAGCCCATTTAGGGAAAGCCTTCTGAGTAAAGGACATGATTTTGTGCAGGGCATCTAAGATTGCCCAGACTTGTGAAGGCCACAGTGATCCTATGCCCCTGGGATCAAATCAAGACCAAGAGATTGCCGCATGGGTCTGTTTTCATATGATCTTGGCTGATCTTGGCAAAAAAAAAACACATTTCAGGGTGGTTCAACCATGCTACGCCACCATTTCTTGTATGGTAAACCATAGTCATGTTAGACCTTTTGAACACCCAATTGTTGATGGTTAAACCCAGCATGATCCTTAGGATGGGATCACTGAACTCCGATACCTCTTCAGACCCGCCCCACGTAGGCGCCGCTGAGCGTTGATCAGAACGTTTTTTCGCAGGCCGGTGATCGGTGGTTGAATAGTCGCTGGACCCGCTTGAGTCAGACTTGGAGATATTCCTGGAGTTAAGATGCACTACAGAAAAAAATGCAGAAAAAAATCATTATATATATATATGTATTATATAATATGTATATGTATATTATGTACTTATAAGGTGTATATATATATATATAACATGTTCCTGCATATTTCCCCTTAGCTCGAATAAAATATGATCGGATTGGCAGCCACCTATAGGTTCCTTTCCTAGGAAAACAACACATGTAACACAACAAATCCAATAAGATCGCCCGGCTATATGTAGATCAACCTCAAAGACTTCACAAGAGAAGATGAAACATCAGTTGTGTATGTGGCAAAAACCTTTGGTAAGTAGCTAGCATACAAACGGATCTTTATTTACTTATCAACCGATGATCCTTTTTAAGTAGTAATGTAGTCTATACCCAGCCATCCCTGCCCTAAAACCCTACATAGTCAAATATCCATGAAGATGATATTGCTCATTACCCTCCGGTAATCAAACATGGTAATGGCAAATCTCATTTAAAGATGATGTTCCCACCAAAACCTGCACTTGTACGGGATTTCCCATTGACACGTTTGACTACCGGTGTCGAGTTTTCATGTATCATGTTTTATATACATCATAATCATAATTCTTACAATTCCTTTTCTCGGTTTTTCTAAGGGTCCCACTCATTCCAAACTATCACGCACGCGTGAGGCAGATCGATGGAGGGTCCACAGATTCTGATGCAAAAAATGTATCACCAAACGCCAATGCAAGAGATGAGCGAAGGTCAAAAAAATCTCGGGGTTTGACGTCCAACCGAACATGGGTCGATCAAAACTTACGTGGGATTTAAGCAGCAAAAACCTACCGGGGTGCAACCAAGCAAACATATGGTGTTGTGTTTCAACCGACGAAACGTGCAGATTGAAGTCACTTCTGGCTTTGTCAGAAAATAGGATACCTCAGCATTTGCTGGTGAATCATCATTTTCCTTAGAACCATGGCTATAATTGGAAGTTAATCCAAATTTTCAGACAGACCCAAATTTACTATTGTTATATACTTCAGGGAATCTAGTAAAAGTACACCCCGCATCCCACTATAAACCTTGAGTTTGACCTAACATTGGATAAAGATGGATAAAGTTGCTTGTGGACTCCCATTGAATACCCGCTGTTCAGACCCTCATGGGTCCCATATTAATATCCCATTAAATTCCATGTTATATACCGGTCATCCCATTCATGTCCCATATCCCATACTTTCCCCATTAATATCCACATTATTTGACCAATGCTCAGTTTTCTTTCCTCTCTTGCGCTGGGTTGCGAAGCTTGGTTAAGGCTTGCGCCTGCGAAGCAGGCAGATCGCCTAAGCAGATCACCAGATCAGCGATTTCGACATGTTGTCAGATCCAGGAACCATAGGAAAACGGTGATTTAACCTAAAAAAATGTGATTTAATGGGATTTATAGCTGATTTTATGATAGCCGTACTAGGTTTATGGAGGACAGAACTGTAGTTCATGGGGGTTCGAACTATACTGGGATGGGGATGATTATTTACCCAGATAAATCCCATGTTTGACATCCAAATTTGATCAACAAACGTTTGACAAACAGAATTCGCTCTGATTTACTGGATCCATGGAACCGGGGGTTCAGAATACTGAAAAACTGAATAGGGTCACTAAGATTCAATCATAGTTTGGCGCGAAAAAAATGGATCAAGTTGAAGGATGAAACCTTAGTCTGATTGGTGGTTTCAAGATGTTTCAGGTATATTCTCTTTTCAACCATATTTGGGATGATGATTTCCACTAATGGGTCAATCAACCAACATACTGAAGATTGAACCAGCATTAAATCTGTATAACTCTGGAACGATGGTTTATATATGGGGAATCATCCCCAGATTTCCGTATGATAACAGCGATTTTCAGAATAGTGAATTATCATCATTCAGCCAGATTAAATGATGATTTGAGCCTTTACGACCACTGCAAGTGCAGCCGGTGGTCTGAGATCTCTACAGCCGCATCTATGGCCCCGAAGAAATGCACCCACACCGATGGGTTGCAGCTATCGATAGACCATCGTGTTTTTACTAATTGTTTGGGTTTGAAAGACATGCATTACGACACCATATGTCCATAAAGTTTGGGAGGGGTAATAAATATACAATATCAGCATATGGGGAAGTGGTTTATAACCAGATTGTTTGGTTTCGAAATAAACAACATCTTAGCTGGGTGTCAAATAGATACACCAAAGTTTGAGAGTCACTCTGTTGCTGACTGGTCGACGGGAGAGAACTGGCCTGCCGAAACCGTTGCCTTTGCACAACCGGTGGCAGTGGCCGTGTCTGCATGATTTGATTCATATGAGTGTGTCTGAAAATGGGGTAAATCCCCAAAGATGGTGAAAATGTGGGAAGGTGATCAACAACCATGAAAACTTTGGGGCTACCCGATTTTCAGATACACCCATATATTTGCGACTCTGTGACAGTGATGTCATGACAGAAAGCAGTGACTACGCGGCGTGGGATGATCATCACCAACATCTTTGCTGGGAAAACCATGGTTTGTTGAATGGGTGACATATAGATCTTACTCTCTATGCATCTGTTGATAAGGTACTATGCAGCTCACAGTCATGTGTTGCCAGGGTATTTGAGATGAACCATGGTATTGAATTATTGAATGACGCTTGCAGGCGCTTGGCTGGCGCTGGGCTAGGGTGTCGCTTGGTGCTGCTCTCCCAACCTTTGCCCAGCGATGCAAAGCGAGGTGGGTTTACCCGCAGTTAAATGTGAATTTTCTTTTCAGATTTGGGGGTTCTAAGATGATTTGGACATCCCTCTGGATCATACCCCAAGTCACCAAATGAAAGGAATAGTTTCATACCGTTCATAGACCATATATATATATATATAATGCGCTAGGGCTCTGTTGGGATTTTCTTCAAGTGAATGATTTTGGCGGAAACCCAAATGGAGGAATGTTGGCCAACAATGGGGCTAGCAACGAAGAAGAAGGCATGTGAAACAACAATATCTGTCAATTTACACGGTAGACGTTATTTTTTTTTTACTTTCAACGTGATTAGAATATGATTAAGATAACGCCTCAAACGGTTTAGATTCAATATTCAATTTTCCTGCCCAATCAGTACAAAGTGGCCTCGCCCTGGTTTACAACCTCCCGTGAAGTATAGATATGCCTAGCACAAAGGTCATTGGAGTTACGCTCTGGTAATCAAACATGGCAATGGAAAATCCACCATTTATAGGGGATTTCCAATTGCCACGTTTGATTGCCGGAGGGTATGGTTCCCAACTTTGCTACTGTGCACCACCTTGCCAGAAAAGTCGTCTCGCCGCAGGCTGGAAGATGCTTTTCCAGGCGCCATATCGAATGACTTGGGGCAATGCTACTGCTTACGTCTTCGAGCATCTCGCCTGAGGGCCTGGGACAACCATGGATTTTTGATATAAACTCCAGTTTGCTCAAACATGGTAATGGGAAATCCCCTATAAATTACATCATTATAGATGGAGGTGTTAGTATGGTTTAGTGGGAAAACCATCTATAGAATGGGGGATGTTCCATTGCCGCCCTTGATTACCGGAGGGTAGATGGGTTTGTTGTGTAACACCCTCAGTGGTCAAAGATTAGGGGAACAACCTCAGCCTGATTTCAGCTCGGTGAACAGGAAGAATTCAGGCAGATATAGCGACATGATGCGACATATGACCTTGTTGTCCATATGTTTCCAAGGAACCTGACTTGAAACTGCTTGAAACTGTTGTTTGTGAAAGTTGTAAGATCGTAAAACGACCTACCCTCTGGTGAACTAACATAACTATGGAAAATCACCATTTTTCATGGGAAAATCCAATATAAATCGTCCATTTTCAATAGCTATGTCAGCCATTACTAGAGGGTAAATTGTTGATTTTGAGACCACCAGAAGCTGGACATTTGTTGGTGGTTTCGACCTCTTACCTGGCCACTTGTCAAATTGGATTCGCAAAGAATAGGATGATGTAATGCTTGGATCATTTAACTTAGTAAGTGAGGTTCTCCCACTAATCTAATTGGGTTATACATATGGTAATTAAACATAGCTATTGAAAATGACCATTTATAGTGGATTTTCCCAATAAGAATGGTGATTTCCCATAGTTATGTTAGTTTACCGGAGGATATACATATGGTCTATGGTCATATGGTTGTCAACCACTTACGTAGACCAGCGCCAGACTTTGCGTTCCCATGGACTCCCAGGTCTGAATTTCGACCCATCGCCCCTTTTCGCTGAATGTTTTTGTGCCAGTTTCATCTGTTTTTGGTGCTTTTCCATCGTGTTCATCCCCCGCTTGTGGCCTGACTGACCCAACAAGCTCCTACGTTTTCTTATGCTTTCTTCATAGATGGCACAAGTCCCGAAGGATTTCATGTGATCCTAAATCGATGCTATGATCGATCACATGTACCACTTAACTTTACCCAGTGGGACTACTCTACATGGAAAAGACACAGTGACAAGTTATTGCATAACGGGAAAACACGCCTTTGCAAGATATGTTTGTTCAATATTGTTCACGTTTCTTCTATGATTGACCGCTGTCCACTTCTTTCCCTTTCCGCCAAGTGCTTGCCAACTTGCAAACCAAGGAAGACCGCGGAAGCTCTGGCGGCGAAAAATGCGCTTGAGATGCACATGGCCGTAAGTACAAGGTGGTTATATACACCCCAAAAAACTTACTGGTGCTTAGCAGGGAATGGGGGAATGACCTATAATAACCATTAATAATCATCCCATTCCCCCATTCCCTACTAAGCACCCGTAAGAAAAAACAAGTCGACATCTGCGATGGTCAAAACATGGCACACCAGTGCTTGGGATGTGTGAACGTGAGCTTTGACTCGCATCATCTCTGTCAAAACATGGCTTGTTTCCCATACACATAGGGATTTATATGGCCATTGTTTCTATGGGATGGATGACCGTAACTCATGAATTCCATGTTGTAACCATGGGGGGTTTAAAACTCCACCATCATCCGGAATCCCACATCTGAGTATGGTACATGTAGCTACATTTGGGACATGTTGGGCTAAATGTTGGTAAATATTCTTGAGCATAGGGGTATAGACAATTGATTCAGATGATATTCTTCTGCAATGAGTTACTTTTTTTAGGTCTTGACTCTAGTTTTTGAGAATGGGTCGAACCTGAGTAGTCCCAAACAATTATATCTATGTTTAAGGTCATGATGAAACCATATAAATACTCAAGGTGCATATTTTTATACTTCGAGAACTGTGCTCAAAAGATGACCAACAACATTGATTCCCCAGCAATTAGCTTTTGACCCATACATGCACAACATGATGACGTGTGAACCCCTGCAGTTGTTATTTATCCCTTGTGCATGTACCGAGGACAGCAGTGTATCCATCATTCAATCTAAGGGGTCCCCTGTTGTGACACTGGAGACAACCCTGATTATTTGGGTGTGTGTGTGTGTGTGTCTGAAAGTGGTGTATACTCTCAAAGGGCCCTTTTCTTTGTATGGACGATTGAGATTGACCAGCCGATTTGTTTTTTTCCCCCAAACTATCGGCCAAATCCATGTACAACGATGCAGCAATGCTGCGCAGCCATGCACAGTGGGATGGCGGGGCAATTTGGCTCGAAGTTGGAGTGGGAACATTGCAACCTCACTGGCAGAACTTACCAGAAGGGATGTTTAGTAAGGAAACCACCCAAAAGCTATTCTTTGGCCCAAATGCTGAGGTTGGCGGGTTGCCCAAATTGCTTTTTATGATGTTTAATAAACCAAAAGCTGCCGTTGGCTTCTGACTCACTTTTCAAAAAATCGTTTGCCCAGCTATTCAACGACTTTCAAGAACACGCACCGTGATGCTTTGTGCATCGACTTATCATTCTTACCAGTGCTTGTAGTAGCTTTCATGGCCCATGCTGCTTCGAGGTACAGTAACAGACATGTTCTGGTTGGGGGGTTCAAACATTTATTGTGTTTCAACCATACAAAAATTACAAAAGGGATGATTGGTTGAAATGACTTTCCTACGATTGGGATCAGATGAAACGTTTGGGATAGGTTAAACACACCAACCAATTTGTTTTCAGTCAGATGAACATTGAAGTATTCAAGCCTTTGGCAAACTGACATGAGTGTCGGTCCAGACTTCCAAACTCTGGGTGGACAAAGTCGTCAACTGTTGCATCTACTGTAGTCTGAGACATTGATTCTAACATCGAATAGGATGGTGTCACATCATGTCACGGTCATTGACCTCCTAAAGTTAATGGTGCAATGCTAAATAACGCAAAGTTCTGCAAGTCTTTTGGTTTCCCATTTTTCACCGATACCCATATGATGGCCCTTCTGGCAAGATGTCTTCAAGGAAATCTCAGGGTACCCACCAAACAAGCAAGGCCTGATGAAGGGGTCATCAACCCCGTAGGGCCCATGAAGCTTCCATGGTTAGCCCTGTGCAGATTGACCAGCTCATTGAAAAGTCCCGGAGCCAACATTCACGAGGTGGGAACCGGTGCATGGGGATATGCTGGCATTCTATGCCATGTGGTGGCTGGATGCGGGAAAAAATGTACAGGCAAGTCAAGTAGGCCACAAGGTAGAAATTCAAGATGTAATTAATTGTAATCGTATAATATCCTTAAAATATATACAATACATGCACACATTTGTCAGTGTCCATTTCAAGAATATCGAATCTATAGCGCCCATCACACTTTGAGACAACGATGTCCAACTTGTCACCGATTTCCGCGAGATCACCAGGTCCTGAAACGGGCGGAAGGTGCCGAATTGCAGCTGAATGCCATTCACCTCAATGCCGCCATGGCGGCCTTTGACAAACGACACAGGCACGGCCATTTTGGGACATACAATGATACAATACAATTAATACATATTAATACCATGTATATCCCAAAATGGCAAAATCAAACATTGTTGCAAATGGTGATCTAATATATATATATATATGTTGCATTCTTTTGAGTACCCAACTTTCAGACGAATCGTGAAAGCCTGATAGGTTTGTCTGAACATAAAATATCCATTCCATCTGCTAGTCGATCATCACGTTCCCAATCACTATGGTAATTTGCACTGTTTTCAGAGACACGATACAATCATATTACCGGTTAGATGTCGAAATGAATTCCCATGTCATGTAGTTTTATCCCCTATGTTATAGAGGATTCTAGCATACTATATCTCGAAATAAACCCATCGAATACCATCGAATCAGACCATCCAAGGGGTTCCATATGGGTCCGGCCTGTTCTATTGCCCCAACTTTGGAGGTGGCAAGAGGTCTGTCACACAGCGCAGAGGACAGCAGTGGGGCCAGCTTGTACGACGGAAGTGCTTGCGATGACCGGGATACGAAAAAAGAAAACGTTGATTTCCTGCGATTATTGATTTCCAGTTTTCGGTCGATCCATGTTAATCCATAGTCGACTGTTCCGGAAATCTGCTGGGATTTCTTTCATTTTTGGGGGTGCCCTTATCCAAATGCAAGGGCAAAGCGCACAAAATCGGAGACATTGT
This sequence comes from Symbiodinium sp. clade C Y103, assembly GCA_003297045.1. Classification (NCBI taxonomy): domain Eukaryota; class Dinophyceae; order Suessiales; family Symbiodiniaceae; genus Cladocopium; species Cladocopium sp. clade C. The sequence goes on along the minus strand of BGPT01001443.1, from coordinate 136,289 downwards.
GGATATTTAGCCAGAAACATGTTTACCATACATACTTCTATCATTTCAATCATACATATATCCGATATATATATATATATATATCTTCTGTATGTTTGCTTTTCAATTCTATGATCCTAGGCTATTGTCCTGAATTCCTGCTTGTTCCATTGGCTTTGTCCGAGAGTTTGCGCCATTTTCCCCATGAAGCCACATTAAACTTGGTTATTTGGGGGTAAACCATGGTATCGCACATTTTCAGGCGCAAGTTGTTTCTCTTGAATTTTTTTTGGTGGCCCTCATCTCAGCTCGTCAGGATGTCCAACATCAACATAAGAAGAGATGTCATCAGTCGCTTGACAGCCTGGGCAGCCTGTAGGCGGTATCTCCCTCCAATACGGGGGAGATTTTTCTTGTCTCATCCAGGTTTGGTGGGTGTTATTTATCTGATTATCTGGATAAACATGATGAAAGTGAATTTTGTTGGCTTTGACCTTCCTATCTTGGTTCTTTTAGGTGGGTCCGCGCCACCTGATGCGCTACCAGTTTCGAGCTCGTTTGGGTTCCTAAATGAAACGCCACACATGCAAACTGTAATATGGGAAAGTGGGTTGTAACATGTTGCAGCCAAATCACCAGAAATTTCACACCCCTCCACCTCCCAGCTTCCGCAGGTTGCAACGTGCTATTGAAAGTCGGAGAGAACTGGCAGCAGACGCTTGAAACTCTGAGGAGCCCGGCTGGGGGGCACCAGAACATTTGGGGTTCCAACTTAGCGTGGGGTCACCCTGTATTCTCAACCTGGCAAAGGAAAGACCATCAATACCCATTGGTTTTCGTTAATTCATCAATATCTGTTGATGGCCACTAATATCCATTCAAATTGATATCCTTTGATCAGTGTCAATTAACATCAGTGAATACATGTTAATACCCATTCATCCAAGATCACACCCAAGAAAAAAGAAACATGTCTTGCCCTGGGAGATGAGGCACATCAATGCGGTTTGGCAAGACAGACCGAAATGTCGAGACAATCAGCGAGAAACTAAGATAATTCCGACCAGCCCATAGAACCTGAAAATGGTCAAGGTTTTGTTGAAGCTCATTTTCCAACCCCGGATCAATGGCAGGGTCGGTAATAAGTGGATCTGTTTCACCACAGTTATAGGGCCCCATATCCCAACTTATGAACGGTTCCCACCATGGTCAGACTGCAACTCCAACCATGATGGGGGTCATAGTACTCAATATCTTGGGGATATATTACCCTGGATCGGTTTTGAGGAGTGCTAAATTCCATCCTGGTAATTCTCTTCACCAAACTGTATGGGTTTGTCTGAAATAGGATACCCCGAATTGAATGGATTACCAGTATTTTCCCCACTAAAAGAGCCATAAACCTGAGGTAAATCACCAATTTTCTGACACCCAACTGTCATAAATATTGTTAGTCTAAATATTCCCATATCCTCACTAAGAGTTCCCAAAAGTCACCATGTATGAACATATATATATATATATATATTTGTTGGTTTTACATCCACAATTCAGCAATTTTCCTACAGCAAGCCCATAGAACGGAACAACTTACATCATATGCAGTAGTTGCTTATACATCCCAGTATATCCCCATAAAATACAAATGATTGATTCCCATGCAATCCCATACAAACCCATCTAAATCCCAGATAGATCCCATATAAATCCCATACAAACCCATAACAAAAATAACAATTGAAAAAAAAAAATGAAAAAACAACATATAAATAGCTGTTGAAAAGCCATGAAATCACCATTTTGAGTCCTCGCAGGAGAAGCTCAGAGGCCACTGAGGCCACAGTTGTGGCGCTGGCAGCGAGGTTGCCGTGCTGGGCACAGGCTGGACTTTTCGGTGAAGGTTTCCGGGAAAATTGGTGGACGTTTTAAGCTATCCAGTGGTTACGTTTAGGGAAGAATGATGGGAAGATTATGGTAATATCATGGGAATATGATGCTTTCATCCCCAAACTTGAAACCTTAGATGGGTAGTTTAATCATCTTTAGTCTTTTGCTATGGGACTATCTACCAACCAGCTAAGATTGGCAATGTTTTAAGCTATCCAGTGGTTAGGGAAAAAACATGGGAATAAATGATGAGAATCATGATATCTACTGGGATTGAAAGGATGATTTGGATCCGATCTTGAGCTGATATACGCATGGGATATAGCTGTAGTTAGAAACATTATTCGACCCACTGAACCTCTTCACAACTTCACCGCCCTCGTTCTTGCTGGGTTTTGGACATGGGCCCAAAACCCCTGCAATTTGTACACCTTGAAATGTGTGTGGGTGGTAGGTTATGCACTTCCTATGGCATTTGAGCTGCTTGGATGCATCCTGAAGACATCTGTCAGGGGCTGTTTTTTCTTTTTTTTTCCTGGGGGAAATGAGGTTCAAACTCTGGGATTTCATACTATGCATAGACCTGTTGTAGGTGATGATTTTTCCTCATGCTAAATATGGAGGTTTCCTAAAATATGGCTAGCCCAAACCATTGGTTTTCCATGGTTTTCCCATTGATAGTCAGCAATACTTTGGATGATACCTTGGGGCAACCCCCGTGACTTTGGAAACCTCCATCTGGAGGTTTCCGAAGTCATGGGAGTCATGGGGGTACCCCCAAGTTATCATCCATGTTTTTTCAGAGGATTTTCCATCATAAACCATGCAGCTATTGGGGTATCCCATATGGGTATGGCTCAAAATTAGGAACCCTATAGTTGGTTGGTTTATGTCAATTTACCATTAAAAAATGACCATTTTTGGTACCATAATTTTGAGCCATAGCCATATGGTCCAAGAGATTGACGATCCCAAGAGACCAAGGCTCCCTTCGCCTGGAACTGACGATGTCTTGCTTCAACGCAGCGCCTGGGATCCGGGGATTCCTTGGAGGGTCATCCCATGATCTCCTTGTAACATCTTATAACTGGTTGATGACCATTTCATAACTTCGTAGCCCAGATCTATCTCTATATGTATATTCTATTTATGTATATTATATTTATGTATATGATGGATGTATAGATCTTTATATATATAATAGATATATATATATATATATATCCATATATATAATATATAGATATGGAAAATGGGGGACTTGCGATCAATAGGCCTATCAACCAGCTACTATAAGTGGCATTGATCCTCGAAATTTCGAATCCTCGTGGGATCAACTACCAAGTACAACTACAGGGAATCTTCCAAAGTATGGTAAAAACTATTTTGGAACTATGGTTTATGGCTATTAGAGCTCAGTTAAATGGGTACTCAACCATCTTTTATCCAAAAAAAGAAGTTTTACGATCATTATCACGATTGTTATCCTCCAAATCGTAGTCAGATGGGATGGTTTATGACTCTTATAACTTTGTGAAGGACTAACTAGGGTCCTTAACCACTTAAAAAGTTACAATAAGGGCTGATTACTAACTCTTAAAAGGACTTACTATATGGTTACTAACTAAGGACGACCTATGGTTACTAACTAGGATCTTTGACTACCCATTGTTACTAACTAGGATCTTTAACTACTTTCGAACCACAAGCTAAATGGGTCTCCAGATCCTCCAAGGCCCTGCCCCGTAGCTGGGGCGTAAGCCTGGAAATCTTGCAGAGCATGCGGAGGACCCAAGGGCCTGGACGGAACTTGTTTGGGTTTGGTGAAATTCCATGGTTTTCGACATGAAGTGAATAGGGGGTGAATAGGGGGTGAATAGGGGGTGAATAGGGGTGAATAGGGGGTGAATAGGGGGTGAACAGGAGGTGAATAGGGGGTGAATAGAGACTTAACCAACAAAAATGGAGGGTTTTTTTTCCATGGGGTTTAACAAGGGATTGCCATCTGGGAGTTTAGCCTTTGTTAAATATCCCATTCAATCACCATTTTTTTTGTCCCTATGACATATCCCCACATCATGGTTGGTTTAATCAGATTTGTTTGATGCGTTCCCCTCTGATAAACGAACATAGCGAACTAGAAAGTCACCATTTTCATAGCAAGATCAAGTATTTCTATGGCCCGTTTCGAATAGCCATGTTAAAATCAAATAGCTAGCTATATGTGAAATTTAACCAGAAGCTATCTGCTGGAAATTCGACCACAGTCCATTCCCAGCTGTCCATTGCTCCACCAGGTTTAAGCTGTTGCCGGATGAGGTGAGTTTAAGCTCTATGGCCTGCCAGGCACAAGAGGAGGCCGGGAGCTGGGCAGCGACAGACGTCATGTTTATATATGTTTATGGTGTTCAAAAACAGAGAATTATGTGGATTCAATCAACCATGTTACTTGGATTTTTGGAGATAAAGTCATGAAGTGGGAATGTGGTCTCAACAAGCCAGGTTTGCACAGGATCCCAATGTGTTGAAAAATCTGAAGTCTTGAATCCCCAGAGCTACAAAGAAAGGGTACTGTTCCCAAACTTGGTTTTTGTTAATGATCGCATTGATCCGTGGTATGTAGAGGTGACCCTTGCTGGATAAAAGGTTTTAGTCTCTCTCCAATCAACAAGTGTTTGTTGGGTCTCAAACCCACCCGATTCCCCATCCAGACTTCAGGAGTACATCAAAGAATCCAAGTTGGGGGATCATTACTTCTTACTTACATTATCCAACTTTGATTATTATTTTCAGCATTGGGGTGTGTTGGTTACACTCTGACTCTGGTGATCTGATATGATCTGATCCGGCAACGGAAAATATCCCGGAGGATTTACATATATATAATTATGCAGTTATTGAAGATGGTGCTAATCCATTCCTGATTTCGAACAAAAAACACGAAACCAAGATCGGAATCTGTCGAATCTATATGATTTTTATACATTTTGGAGGTAACTTGGGACATTTCTTATTGGGGAGGCTGGGATTTTACCACCTCATTGGTGTAAACCAGTCCCGCTCTGAGGGGAACTGGTCCTTCGCCCTGCATCATCTCTCCAGCTTTGCCACGTTGAGGTGAAGGGCTGGGAGGACTGGCCACATAGGAAAGCTCCAAATCAAAGGGGGCTTGGAAGATGAACTGGCGATGAGTTGCCAAAAAAGTTGGCTTCCGATGTTCCGATGTTGTTTTTCTATGAGTTGTTTTTTTTTTTTTTTTCTGGGGGTTACACTCATGATCGCGGTGGGATTGTAGAAATTACCAATAACAATTTGGAGTTCATCACAGAAAATTCATCCAAAACCGTTGCTTGAAACAAAACAGACGTGGGGATAATGTACGGGATTGAGGGAGGGAGAATATGGGGATGTATGGGGATCTAATCAATTTAAGTTGGGAAGTTAGCCAACATGTGGTTAATGTCCTGGATGCATCAAATCATATCGGATATACAATATTGCGATGGTTTGTATTCAGATTGAACCAACTTCGTGGTTTTGTGGATTAAAACAATGACTTACCCAGAAGGGAATTGAATCACCAGCCTTCAGAGAGGCAAGTTCCATTTATTGACATGTTATTGACAGTTTCTAGTGAGCCTTGTAGCCCAACTTGTCATAGGTGCGAAATGGCAGTTATGTTACACATAAATCAAAACATGTTGTCAATCAAGTGCCATTGATATAATGCAATAATATATAATAACATGATATAACATAATATAACATCATATGTATATGTATATATATATAAATATCTAACAAACATATAACGAACCTTTTTGTGATTGGTAGCTAAAGGGCCCAAAAAGCCAGTTTTCTTTTGTAGACTCCAACATGGTGGATGGCCTGGGGAAATGAAGATGTGCAATTCCACATTCCATACTGGATTTGCAACATTTCAACTGAAATTGGCAACTTCCATCAATTTCCATCAATTTCTCAATTACAATCTGGTTAACCGTTGGAGAAGTACTTCAAATACGTTGATTTTTTGCTATCAACAGAGTTCGTAGCTAGAGACCCCTAGCTGCCGTGAGTGTCAACATGTCGTGTTACATCCCATGTCGTGTCAACGCCCCGCTGCAGGCTGACGCCAGATGTGGTGAGTTGCAGCAGCTCCATTGGCTGTTTGGAGGCGCGTGAATGGGTCGTGCCATGACGTTGGAGTTGAGTAAACCATATGGAGGTTTCCTAAGGACTGGAGGTACCCCAATAGCTGGATGGTTTAGAAAATCCGAACATATTTCAGTAGGATGATTTTGGGGTATAGCCCCATGACTTAGGAGAATGATTCCGTCAGGATTCCCACTATGGGATGAATGGCCAGAATCCAAGAGTTCTCGGCCAAGGGGTGCAAGATGCCTGGTCATAGCAGTTTACTTCAAAGTGAGGCACCCTAGATATGAGTTGGTTCATTATATCTATAAACCCTACGTATTGCAGTTATGCTAAACCATCTTGGCAAACTACGTGGCACATTGTGGCAGCTCCATGTTTGCATTGTGGCAGGCAAAGTGGGAAAGCGCCCTGCTTCAGAGACAGGCTAGGAACTTGGTGCTGCGCCATGAAGAAACTGCCAGCTTTCTGTAACTTGAGGATGACTCAAATATGGTTTACCCTTGGGTAAGCATAGAGACAGATGTGAAAAACTTATAGGTTTCCCTAGAGAACTATCTACATTTGTTGGATTTTCCACATCTATGTCTGTTTTCAACAATGGATTGCCTTGATTTGCTGAGGGCGATTTTGAGATGTTCCCAAAGGTGAGTCCGCCTTTAATCCTGACCGCAGAAGTATTGCCTGGGGCATTTGTGCCAGTTGCTGCTGCACAAAGAAACACATGCGATAATCCAACAAACCATCCCACCTGGGTCGCAGTTTTAACAACATATGGTTGTTCTCTGTTCTTTGGTAAAAAAAATCAGATTTGTGTTCCCCCAACACGACATGAGATGGTTTACTCACAATGACCAGCAAAAACACCTGCCAGTCTGTCCTTTGACATCACACCTTCACCCATTTTGGTATTGGTCAAAATTGAGTAACACAACTATTGCATGGTTAATAGCAAAAATAGGTCCTCAAATCTGTGGTCCCCCAGGTCCTTAATTTTGAGCCATTGGAGTTCTTCTTTTGGACATTTGCATGGGACGCCAGGTGCAATGGAATCACTATTGCTACAACGCAATGATGAAGGCAATGCCCAGGCCAGTGGCGTGGTGAAGATGGGCTTAAAACTCCCAAAGCGCTTGGCGAATGTCAGGTGAACTCTGTTGTGAACTCTGTTCGACTCTGTTCACCTTTTGTCTTGATTTAAGCCCAGATCCAGTCATTTAGATGATTTTAGATGTCACAAAAACCGCCCCCCAAGGGGTGGCCATAAGGGGCCGTATACGGGGCCGCCATCGCTCCTCAGGTGGGATCTGGTTCTGTCGCTCTTCATGGAGATGTTCCGCGGAGCTTTGTTTCCCGACACTTGGATTCTGCTGGCGATGCCGAGGCTTATACCCTCCGGTTTGCTCAAATGGCTATGGTTCAAAATCATGGTACCAAAAATGGTCATTTTCAATGGTAAATTAACATAAACCAACCAACTATAGGGTTAATGATTTTGAGCCATACCCAAAAGTGGCACTGGAAAAACCCTTATAAACGGAGGTTTAATGATAGCTGGGAAACTCATTTATGGGAGATTTCCAGCCAGCCACGTTGGGTTACCAGAGGGTAGATCAATATTATTTGGGTCCACGGACGATATGGGAAGTTTTAATACCTCAGTTTATTTTGCTTTAGAAATGGAGGCATTTACTAGCCTGTTCATATCCCAATTCATAGGAATTGACACATCCAATACAGGGATTCCCCATATTTACAGTATGACGATGTGGGATGTATCCATTGACCTCTTGAGGATTCTGCAAGTCGGGAAGTTTCGGAATTTTTGCAGCATCTTCGATGGTTTGAGATCAAAAGATTGGAGGATTGGCTACCAATGTTTCAGCACGGTCTATCAACTGAAGCTGTAATTAAGTGAGAATCATTCTATTGCCAATTACATTTTATGATTTCATGATATTGCTAGTATCATTGCTGCGCAATAAAGCTATATTGCACTGTACAATGATCATTGTATTGCCTTAGAGACAACATGATTATCATGATCTGGCTCAAAAATCTTTGCCTAACCAAGGACTCGGTTTCCTACACGCTGCTGGTCAGCTCTTTGGGTCGTGTCCCTGGGCTGGATCAACCAGGAAAACACAACAAAGAGGGTAGTTGTAAACCTTGGTACCATGAAAAAATGGTCATTCAGGCAGATATACAGTACTGCAACATGAAAATTGTCATAATTATGGTAATGGTATACTATTGCAATAGTATGATCACCATGATGTTTGTATATACTTGGTTAATACATATCATATAACCATTGTATACTTGATACCATGATTATTCCTACAATAGTATACAATACGACAACAGGGGAATATAATATATATATATATATTATAAATTATAAGTAGATTACATAAGAGATGGATATACAACCAAACACACGTATGTCCCACACTTGGGGCCCCCTACATAGTCAAGTTGACTTGCAACTTGGTTACCTCCTGTTGGGTCAACTAGTGGGATAAAAGCTATAGTATTCGTGGGGTTTATACACCGACTTATGCACCAACTTATGGCTGGGGGGCCACCCTGTATGGCTTTAAGAAAAGACTTTTTTGGGGAACTAAACCTCAACAGCATGATAGCCCATGCTTTGAACACTTGCGGGAATTCTTGCAGATTCTAAACCTCAAAAGTTTATAATCACGATCCTTTGTGGTAGATTTTGTTTGTTCACCATGAGGAGATTTCTGCCTCAGTTGCCGGCTTGAAAGCTGGCACACATCCATGGCGCTGGTGAATCTATGAATCACATCCCCCCAATATAAAGTATTCCCCAGATGGACCCAAAAATCAATAGATCCAGGCACAAACCAGGGCTTCCGAATATGTATTTAATATGAATTAGGGAACGGCATTGCACGAGTTGAGTTGGGTTGCAGTTTCTTGTCGCCCTGTGAGGCTGGGCAGTGGCAGCAAGTTTTGCACATTTTTCATCGATCAGAATTTCCACGGGCCATCGTGGCACATAACACTGCGACTTGGATGCAGGTGACGTTGAGATTGAGAGGATACGTTTTAGGGATGTGTGTTGTGGATATGCTGCTGTAATGCAACATTGCCATTGAACACGGCCTTTTTAGTTCGATGACTTGCCTATAAAGGTATAAAAAGGTAATTTTCCATAGCAATGTCTAATTACAAGGTAATGCTTGAATGCTGGAGGGTTAATTTCTGCGCAATGTAGCGAATCTGGTGATCAGCAATAATTAACATGTGTTTTGATGTTTTTTGGTGATGTTGGCGTATTTTGGTCATTGTTGTTGATCCGTGGTGTCATGGTTTCTTCCATCGCAACAAATAGCATGGTTCTCCTCAATGAACGCATATTTCTGAAGGTGTAAACCAGCCAGATTGTAGTGAACCAGCAACGAACGCTCTATGGTTTGGTGTGTCATTGGGTATACCCTTGAGATCGTCAGGGTGATGATGAACCAGTGGATTTTGGGGTATCCTTTTTTTTCAAACAAACTCATCTTACTGGTGCGAAACGTAGGGAATGGGGGTTGCTGGGATGATTATTAATGGTTGTTATAGGTCAGCAACCCCCATTCCCTGCTAAGCACCAGTAAGTCATATTCGTAATCAATGGTCCAGATTAAAGATGCTTTGATATGCTTTGGACAAGATTCTACGAGTTATTCCCCCAGGCCAGATATCTACCAACTGTCACCGCACGTAGCAGAACATTTTGGGCCCCCATATAAACCTTCACTATCCGCTATTAGAGGATGGGGGGTGATGCAACATTCATGAACTCAGACTCAAACTTCCTGCCTTCTTTTTCACAGAGCTGTTTGCTTCTAGCTGGAAAAAGCCAGAGGATATCTGGATTCTCGCTTTCCTGTTGAGCAATTCCATAATCATAAGTAAACTCATCACGAAAATCCCTGCTTTTGATCATCGCTTTTCCCTGATATTCAACACCATCCTGAAACCATGGTTTAGAATTCGATTTGCACATTTTTGGACCATACAATGGGGGTGTTAGAGCCATTGGGGGGGATGGTCACTTCACTTCATGCTGAAATCCCTTCCATGGGATCCTTAAGATATGTCAAAATCAAGAGTTCCCTGGGGTTATCTTCACCCTGAGTGACCATATCAACCATTCAGTAATTCATTTTTAGCCGTTGTTAACTGCTCAGTCTCTCCCAAATTCTCCTATCATCAAGCTAGGGCTACCCAGGTCATGCACTCCTTGGTCGAGAGCTCCGTATGGACTTTGGCCCTGTCGGTCTATGACCAACTTCAACGGAGAGCCTTGGCACCACTGGCCGAGTTGGGTGGAGATCCTGCAGAAGACCATGTGAAGCAACAAAGATGACTCACAGTTTGCTATGAAATTAGAGAACTTGTTAAGTGGCAACTGAGGTAAGTACATCCCGGTCCCAATACCTGCCAGTTCTGACATGTTTTAAGGGCTATGACCACCTTACCAAGCACTTGCCCTCTGTTAATCAAACATGGCTAGCTTGGAAATCCCTCATTTAAACGGGTATGATGATGGGAAAATCATCGAGGTAAATGATGGATTTGGTAGTAAGTAATGTTTAAACACAACAGGGAATGTCGATTTCTGCCAAAAAAAATGCAGATACAGCGCAAATAGCTCATGAACAATGGTTAAAGATGGGGATATCAGCCAATAAAAAACGCTTGTGACCTGAATAACATGTTGATACAACCAACGTCAAGTGGGTTGCTTAAGGGGTACAGGGGAATTCACCTCACTTCGTGGTGGATTTCAATCTAGCAAGCAAGTGAAGATCGCAACAGGACCCATCCCCCCGTACTGGATCTAACACCTACCATGAAAGAATGATCCCAGTCATATGTGTTTTGATCCCCCGCATTCCACCATGGTGACTGTGGGGGATGCTTAATATGAATGGGGGAAGGGATTAATCAATCACCTTCATTCATGTTTGGTTTTCTAGCCAAACTGGGATGATGATCTCCATTGATATGTGTCCATGTTGCGGCTTCATTCTTGGCTTACCATGCATCCACGAAAAGTGGCGAGTGAAGACTATGGGTGACTTCTACCGAAGAAGATTTTTGGGCCAATATAGTTTATTGATATGAGTTCCCTTCTGATTGGTAGAAGTCTCAGGTTTTCTTATGTCTGTTTGAAAGCTGACGCTCCTGACGAGAAGGGTTTGATTAATAAGCCATCAGCAAAAACTGTACGGCTATCTTCATCCCTCACCCACCTGTTTACCTGCATGTTTGCTAGAGAACATGCCCAACCACACCATGTATGTTATATTATTTGGACCTATTGAGACCTATATAAGCCACATTAGTCCGAGCAAACGCGGGCAAATACTCCAGAAATGAAGCATCTTTGATTATATGTCCTATCTACATTTCAAAAGAAATATCCCAGTAATAGTATCACCAGTTAATTTATCTATGATTTATCGTTATATTGACGATGATGATCAACATTTTCAATTTTTATCAGAATCATATGTATGCATCTATGATTCATCTATATTCATATAAATTGGCATTGTATTAATATGTATATACATATAAAGTGATGATGATGATGATGATGATGATGATGATGATGATGATGATGATCATTTTATATCACAATCATCATCATATTTGCCCACCTAACTGGAATTCTGAGGATCTCTGGAGGCAGATCACATCACCTACAGCATTGCCGCTGATCTTTTGAAGACCATGAAACGGTGTGGACACGCTGTGAACTTAAAATGACACTGTTGATATTGCCAGTAGAACTTGGTAAACTCCCTGGTGACTGGCGACATTGAACATGGGGTGATGTTTTGATATAGATAGTATGTCAGAAAATACACTATTCAGGAAGAAAATGCCAAGTTTTTTTGTGTATGATTAAGCCATACCTCATCCGGATACAGAAAAATGACTTGGTCCAACTGAGACTGAATGGCACCCTTCATCCCACGGTCCTCGCAAGTCATTAATACCCCAATGCTTAGTAAGTCCCTGTGAGTGGGGCTATGCCATGTTTTTACGATCTATGGGATGATCCTCCATGTTCACCCCAGGCGTTTTTTCGAGGACTAATTGCCCCTACTTTGTTTTTTGTCAGGGGAAAGAAGCAATCAATAAGTGGGATGAACCACCAATATGACATACGCCTTCAAAAAATCCTATTGGAAACCCTGATGTAGTAATTATCGGTAGTATCGGATCAACTATGAATCGGGGTCCCTTATTGGGGTAATGTTCCGGAATTTATTTCAGTATCAGCAATCCTGTAACACATCAACACATGGCCAAATGTTGTACTAACGTTAACTGCTCCTATATTATTTGTTTTTACTACCCCAGAGAGCTCAGTTGACATGTTAATGGGCCTGATTGGAAGAGGTACTTGGCAACTTGGCCAAACTTCCCAGTAATCATCCAAAAAAAAAAAGCAGCTGTTTATGCTTTGTGAAATATCTTGGACATCACATTGGACCCCAGGGACCTACAGTGGTCGCTTCCCAGTCTTGGTTCAACACCTTTAGCTGGTCGGTGGTTGCCTTCAACTTGATCTGGGATGGATCTATGATGGACTCATATCTGTCTGATGATTTGCAGGGAAACCCCCATTCCATCCTGACAGAGTCATTGTACGGCCGTAAAGTCGCGGGGGTCAATCCACTGTTTTCAGACACACCCAACTATCATATTGTTATGATTTATGATATAATATAATTTAGTTACAATTTAAGTTACATGTGTTCCCATGTCCTGAATGAACATCACCATGTATAAAATCTCTACGGGCGGTTTAAAACCCACAAATCATCACAAATCATTTTTGTCCGTTACAACCCCCCATGAACACATCTAGCTATGTGTATATATATATATATAAATACATGATTGTTGGTTAGAAATCCCTTAAAATTCCATATTATATCGCCTTTTATAGATTATTTGCCTACATTATATCCCATTATATACTCCATTCAATGAATATTCGGAAGGTATAGGATGATAAACATGTTCAAAAATGCAATACATACATGTAATTACATCCAATATGTATCATATATCCCACTAATATCTCAGTATCTCCATTTGTGAGATTGAAAAACACCACCAACCCGTCAAAGAAACGTGTTTTTATCTCAGGTCCTGGGGGCGCAACCCCGTTGGGAAATGGCGCTTTGGCAGCTGACCCAGGAGGGCGCTTTCTCATCGTTTTTCCCGGTGCGGGTCGTGGAGATCCGGGATAAATTGCGGGTTAAATAATTACAGGTAATCAAAGGTTTGTATATGTATGCTAGTATTGTTATTGTTGTTTTTATTAGTGTTTTTATTAGCGTTATTAGTATTATTGTTTTTGTTATTATTATCTATAATATAGATGTACTTCATATCGCTATATATATATATATGTGTAAATATACATATTTATATTATAATGACCTCACTGAGAAGTCACTTGAATTTATCTATATATAAAATGATAATCATATGTATATATATATACATATACATGTACACCAACCAATAGTCAATATAAGTTTTCAGTTTTTGCTGAAACCCAAACAGGGACATTAACCAGAACAATCTGAATTTAACTCGCAGCTTGTTGGTATTATCCTCTGGTCATCAAACATGGCTTGCTGGAAAATCCCCAGTTCGATGAGTTTCAACCGATTTTGTCAGGTTATTCCAAGCTTGGGCACCGAAACCACCAGTGAATGCTCGCAATACTCGATGTGTTCGTATAAAATCCTATAAATATAGTTTGATATCTAGAGATGGATATATTCGTGCATTTCAGTTCAACAAAACTGCGTGTATGGATATAATATGTAGATAGTACCTGCATCTAGATTTACATCTGTCATTCGGGCACATAGAATTCTACATCCGACGCTCCAGAGTCACGGGACCGCATCCACGTTTTCAGGAGTTAAGCTCCAGAGGGTCGATGGTGAGTTGCAACCCAATGTTGAGTGCCTGGGCTAAAATCGGTTGTGCACAGTGTGCGACCCCAGGGATTTCAACCCTCCGGTGACCCCATGGGAATTGCATTGAGCAAAGGGAAATCATCTACAAATGGGTTGTTTTCCATTGCTATGGTAAGTAACCAGAGGGTGTATCCCATCCATTCACCACTACATCCTGTGACATCCCCATTAATTCACCATTTTGGTTGGTTACTTAGTGACAATGGCCATGGCATGGGGTTGATTCCCTTGTGACACCGTTGACATCCGTTAAAGAGAACTGATGGGAATCTGTGAGGACAACTTCCAACTGGTTCCTAGCGATTTTTGCCAGGCGTATCCCCAAGCTTTCTGTTTGTTGGTCTATTTTCCATCTATAGTTACGGTATAGTTAGAATACCTCTAGCCTATAGCCTATAAATGCAAAAAAAAACATATAGTTTACCCAGTTACAAGCCAACTGAGCTGATCCCATTGAAATTCCATGAAATTACCATTTTTGCAGTGGCCATGTGGTTGAAACACCACGGTGCTTGTCTCCTCGGCCAGGTGTTTGCGGCTCCGGGTCCTTGTGGAGCTTGGCTTTGGGGTTAGTCACCTGGCGGAAAGCCGTCAGAGCCTGGTCCTATAGTTGGAAATTGTTGAGATTATCACATGGGTGTGTCCGAAAATGGTGAATACTCTACCTCAAGAAATGCCTACTGTATTTAATCGGGAACATTGTGACAAAACAAGACAATTTAGGAGTGCTATATTTTCAGACAAAGAAAACCCATGGGGGATGCAGTGTTCCAAGCCATTCCCAGTCAGCAGCATCACTGATTAGGATCTTCAGTTTGAAATGTCTTTGCCTGAAGATAGGGTACCGATGAAAAGTGCAATTTTGAGGGGTGCTCCATTCTCAGACACACCCAAATGCGCATGACTCAAGTTCCTTTGTGTCAAATTGCACAGTCTAAGATACCCTAGGGTAATCTAGGTTAAAGTATGGTAAAGTAATATCGATGTGGAACCGCCATGTTTTCCCTGGGAAGATGATCTACTTTTGTGGTGGGTTTTCCCCATCTATATTATATATATATATATATTAGCTTAAAGGAGGGTACAAGACAATGTGGCACTGGGCCGTGAATTTCGACCCAGACCCACCAAGGTCTTGTCTAAAATTGTGGCATACCCTCCAAACATGCATTTGTTTCATCCTGGACATACTTTTCTACACAAGCCATTCTGGGTAGCCTACTTTCAGACAAGCCCATATATTTCGATGGGCCATGGACTTAGATATCTGGTTCGTAAGTGGCTTGTACTTGGGCATATAGTGCCACTTAAGTACCCTCTGGTAATTCAACATAGCTCTGGACCATGACCCATTTCGTTCGATGATCTACCCAGTAAACACGGTGAATTTCGATCCTTGCATTGAATTTCCAGCGGGTACAGGTAACCATAACCATCCATAACCCATCTCAGTACTTTTCCAGGTCACGCTACATCAATCCCTCCCTGGCAGGTTCGCCAGCTTCACCGGTCTCATCTGCAGCTCAACGGCATCGGCGAGCTGCAGATGACGCGTTGCCTCCGGGGTCAGTGGAGGATGGCCTTGCTCCTCGGTTGACCCAACAGCTATCCAAAGTATCCAGTTGGAACACTAGCTATCCTTCAGTTATCCTGAAGAACTGGTTGTGAACATGAGTTCGTAGGTTGGTTAGAACCCAATCTACAAGCATGCAGTCGCTGCCGCCGAGGTCCTGGGAGGCTTCGGCCTGGAAGTTGGCTCTGATGAGGATTGGAGACGTGGAAAAGAAGGGTTTGGAGGTGCAGGGCAGCAGGTTTTTTTCGGGACTGCCTGAGTTATCCCCTGGAGCTGTAGATTCCTCCAGATCTTTTGGGCTGACTGGGAATATATTGGAACATGAGAATCAACCACTGGATTTCGGGGGTTTCCTGAGGAAACGATTTGTATTCGTTCATGTCCCATCAACAAATGGGGGTTTCCTGAAATGGGGGTACCCAAAAATGGATGGTTTATAATGGAAAATCCTATGAAAATAGATGATTTGGGGGTACCCCTATTTTAGGAAACCACCAAATATGTCTATATATGTAATTGTAATTTTCTCCTGCCAGGTTAGATTGCCAGCACTTGGTGCATGCTTTTGGATTGTTGCGTGGCTAAATCCCTTGTTGGATTGGTGTGATATCTCCATTGTTACTTGTGCATGTTTCGCTGGAAATCTAAGAACACCTTTTGGAGATGTTGGCGTTTGAGCTAAATGTTCCCAACATGAAACCAGCGATTAATCATGATATTGTATCACTAGTGTCACCATAATAAGCACAGATAAGCTGCAGCCAGTCAAGATACAGAGTTGTCGAATCGAAAGGGTCATGTTTCAACGCACAGTTGGAGGTGATAAAGCCAAGAAATTAATGGTGTGATGGTAAACACAACCAGATTTGTGGCTGGCGTGCACCCCACTAGCAGATCTTGGCTGACATCGCTGTAATGATATTGTCACCAGATTTATTGGTCATATATGGTCATATAGACAACATCATGTTTATTTTGTTTGTTAACCTGTCTGCATCTTCTTGATTCGCTAGAAAATAAATATTAAGACTCATGAGCCCCACGAAATTTATGACTCCCATATTATGGGTTTCTCTCAAGAAGGGGACTACACCAAACAGGCACTTTTTAGAAGGGAAAGGATGATGACAAACCGTCGATTCTGGGTCTTCCAGTTCTGAGACAACCGATTTCTAGGCAGCTTCCGGGTATTTTTTTTTAAATATATAATAATATACAAACTCTACTTTTTCCATAGCCATAAATTCTTGATCAGATTAAAAGCAAAAAACGCAGCAACAAAAACAAACTCCGCCAAAAAAACACCTGTGGAACTCCTTTGTCCCAGCCAGGTTTTAGTATAACCAGCAGAGCCATTGGCTGATTGCAGGTGGATAGGGTGGACCTCAATGGATCGTTGAGTGCCTGCGAGAAGGGAAGCGCGTGGAGCTTCGTCATGGACAGGCGCGCCGTGGCACGGAGAGACGCAGCCCCGAACGAATGGGTTTCAACCACCGGAAAAAGGAGGACTGTAGCAACAACAAGTGGGATTTGCCATGAGGCACCCGGTTGTAAGTTGGTCTAAATCCCATCAATCGGCTGTGCTTAAAATTGCCATTTACAATACTTACTGGAATTATGTTTACCAAGTTAGGGGACCATGGAGCCTTACCTTGTAGGAAACACCCATTGATCAGTCGAACTTGGAACTTGCTGACTTACCCTCTTGTAATCAAATATCGCTTGCTGGAAGATCCGCCATTTAGTTCGATGATTTCCCCAGCTAGAAACCTCATTTAGTCCGGGATGTTTCCATCAAATCCCATATAAGCTCCATGGTCCCAGCATTTTCATACCATTTTCTTACTGGTGCTAAACGTAGGGAATAGGGTTGCTGACCTCTAATAACCATGAAAATAATCATCCCAGCAACCCCCATTCCCTACGTTTCGCACCAGTAAGTTTTGGGGATGTTTGATTTCCCCCATGTTTGATGACACTGGAGGGTACTGTCGACCTCAGGTATGGGCGTCTCAGAACTGCCGGGGCTTGCAGCCACGAGACCATCAGCGCCTGCCTGTGTGCACATCGCAACAGATGGCGCAACGCCTTGTTTCTGGGACCCATGGGATACCTCAATGATAGGGGGTTAAGACGTTAAGATTCGGAAGAAAACAGTGATTGTTGCTGGTTCAGAAGACCTATATTCAAACCGTTATCATTGGGGGGTTGCCTTCAGGGGGGGTTAGTTGAGTTCCCAAAGCAACACACGAAAAACATGCAAAAAGGACAAACTAGTGGAGAAATCATGTAAACGAAGATAGGGAAATAACGAGCAAAAGAATCTTGCAGGTTATCAACGCTGAAAAAACTGGTAAGGGAAAATCACACACATCATCAAATATCCATTTATATAGAGATATGTTCCCGTTTGAATCATTCAACGCTTTAGACTGCTAAAGCACCTGTTAATGTTCATTTATGTAGAATGTCCTTGTCAAACAATCTAACAATGGTGGATTTGCCATCGCCAGGTTTGGGATGATATATGGTGATTTAGCCAGCAACAATAGGAATGTTACCATATTTTTTACCAGCAAAGATAGGGATATCATGGGATACATATGTGTATATATAATATGTGTATATATATATATATATTATATAATAACCAACAAAATACCAACAATAAGATATGTATATATATATATATAATCAATTGAGTACTTATTTTCATTTATGATATGTGGGTGTGTCCAAAAGCGGGTTGATACCCCGAAATGGCAATTGTTTGCCTTGGAAAACACAAATAAACCATCCAATTTTGGGGTACAGTGCCTCATTTTCAGACAAAGCCATGGTGGTCCTTTTCCATCCTATGTGGCATCGTAATCCCTACTGATCATACTCATACCTCCACCGCCATATCATACCGAAGAGGAAAAACCACCACTACAATCCTATGGCTGGTTTGGGACCCAGAAAGGATAGGAGGCTAGGATAGTCCCTGAAGTTCCTATAGATATTACATGATATGAATTGGTTTACCCTCTGGTGAACTAACATAGCTATTGAAAATGGCCATTTATAGTGGATTTTGACATGAAAAATTGTGATTTTCCATAGCTATGTTAGTTTACCAGAGGGTACATCCATATTCATATTGACTGTATGACTGCATGCCCGTGGTTAAGGGGATCAAAACCATGTTTCCACGCAATGCCGCATTGCAACGTTTCGAGGATCCCACCATTTTTGCAACCTTCCGACATGTAAAGCCATCGAGCCAAATATCACCAGTAGGTTTCCTGCTTTTCATGACTTCAATGGTGGGGTCCCTACTGCACACAAGGGCCCAAGGAGAATCCATTGATGATATTATGATGCAGGAATCAACCCCTGAATTTGTATCCAAACCTTGGAAACAGCCCCACAGAAAAACACGAATCCAACTCTCTTATGGATACCCTTTAGTAATTCAACATAGCTATTGAAAATGGCCATGTTTCGCCACTTCAAACCGGATTTTCCCAATGGCTTGGAACCATCAATGGATTGGTCTAACGGAAAAAAATGAAACCGGAAACCCCCACCATTTCATGGGAGAAAAACCATGGTTTCCGTTTAAGATCTTCCCTTCAACCAATCCGTTGAAACCAAGGTTTGAGCTTCGGAGCCTGCCTGAATTGCGTTTGCCTCCACAGCAGCGACCCAAGTGGGATGATCCTTCGCAGTGTTTCACACAAAGTGGTCCTATGGTAGTGCCACCAGGACGTGATGTTTCCTGGTTTGTTACCCATCTAACTACAATATAGTTACATGCTTTTAATAATATGGTTATAATATGTTATAATATCTGTTGACAACCCCAAACTCTAAACCAAAGTTAAGCTAGCTATAAATCAACCGAGTTGTGGAAAATTAGACATGATACATGGCTCTTTTGAACGTGGCAGCACCAAGAAGCTTCACCGTTGGCTGTTTTCCGGGGTTATCTATAAAGAAATAGGAATAACTATGGATACACGGTTCTTTAGACATGGTTCTTTAGACATGGTTCTTTAGACATGGTTCCCGAATGTTTAATAATGTCAGCAATCATGGAAATACAAAAACCAATAGAGAGAGGATTGTACAGGATGGCCCCACCCTATGTTGCTTGATAACTCCCATTAACTATACTTATATCATCCTTAAAAAAAAAAAAAAACGTTAACCAACTTATTTGCGTCAACATAGCTGTCCAACACGGGGAACCACCTTCTACAACTGCCCTGAAGTGATGGGGATGCCTTCGCAAAGGTCGCAAGGATCTCTTAGCTTCCCGTCAGCTGTTTTGTATTCCTGCCCCGCACATTTTATCCTTCTATACATGATTTGCGCAAGCAATGTTGGCGTGTTTTTCTTTCCAGTTTATGATTTTTAATCAAGCACATTTCTTGTTCAATCATAATTCTAGATATATGACAGCAAGGAATACTGGATATTTGTTTGGTAGGTGGTGCACAAAGTCATCCCCCTGTGAAAGTACTGGCTCTTCATTATAGTTTATATCAAACCCATACTGCATGCTCTATGTATATCTACCTTCACGTGTATTTTTTGTCAGGGTACATTCTAGTAGCTATTCCATACATCTGAGATAATTTCAGCAACCTCAATGTAAATGCTGCTAATTAGGGGAATCCTTACCCTTGACATCACTATTCCTATCGAATTATAGCTTCGACATAGCTTCCCCCCACCAACACTGGTTTTTTTAAAGTGGTCACTGTGGAGCCTTCATCCAGACTGTGACCACAATAATCTTCACTAGGTGATTATGATTCCAGACAAAAAACACACATATATATATATATATAGATATAGATATATATAATGTCTAGACTAATAGTAGAATTACCAACATCATTGGATTGGTTAAAGTGAAAACCTTAACCGGCAACCATGGTTTTTCCATATGTTTTCCCATGATATATGTGGGTGTCCTGTATTGTTTCCCTTATTCTCACTACTATCAGTAGCAATCTAGGTAAGATTGGGTAAGTCTACCCACAGATTATAGTTACCAATAATCATAAGATTACTAATGCTTATGGCATTCACCAATAGATTCTGTTTTCCAAGACTACATGGAGCATTTGGGTAAGGTCAAAGCACATCCTTCGAGGTCCATCGTTTTCAACGCCGCTGTGGATGCCTTGGGACAGCGCTGGCCCTTTGCGGTGCAGCTGCTGAGCACCGCGGCAGACGCGCGCGTGGCGGTGGAGATGTTCTTCTACGGTTTCTCAGGGATGCGAGGAGATCTGGGGGTGCTACAGTGTTTAAAGCCCTAGAAACCAGTGATTTGTTATGGTTATAAAAGGGATTATCATTTCACAAATAGGATGACTTACTGACTTATACTGACCATTACTGACCTATAACTGGTAGAGGGCCATAACTGTACCTTAAAATTGTTGATTTACCCCAGTGTTTGGTGGCAAATTGGTAGGGAAATACTGATTAATTCATGGATTTAAAGGTAGCCAAGTATCAGACAAAGCATCTGGGTAAACATGGGTTGGGCTGGAAAAAGTGTGGACAATTATCAACAGATTCCTATTCACGAGGGAAAATGGGAGAGTTCCTTCATTTGGTCTTGTCGCAAGAATGGGCTGTATCTAAGATTTGGAATTTAGCTGGGGAAAACGGCAATGAACCATATTCCTGATTCTGGGCAATCAGCTAAGTTTGAGAAAAACCGCAACCGATGCATATCTGACAACCTTACCGGCAGTCAATCATGAGACGGAACCTCAAGGGATGGACCGGCATTTTCGTTTGGGCAAAGCTTTCAAGCCATAAATTGGGATTCCTTTAGGATGTTCCACATGCCATAGAGATCCCTTGAGTTTCAAGCTAAACCTTGGTTTGATAGGGGTTAGTTGACAATCCGGTGATTTTGATTGAGGACCAAGAGATATCCAGCAAAAGAAGCCTGTTTTAATAGCGCATCGTAAACAGTAGCCATGTGAATCTGTGTATGATAAGCCTTGGTTAGCCCCCCCAAACATCAGCATGTACTTGACACGGACCAGGTACCATTTGTTTCTTGTGAGGACATCTTATTTTTCTCAAGCCCTATCTATTATATACCCTAACCTACCTAACCCTTGTTTTTTGTCGGGTTTGCCTTTAAACCCTGGGTTTAGTCACTTTGGAACTTAAAACCCTGGGTTTCCTCTTAAAACCTCGGGTTTCCCTAAAATCCAGGGTCAAACCAAGTCCCGTCGCTGCCCAGGCGCTGTCGCAGGAAAAATCTTGGCTTGAAGATGGGCCACTTCTGGGTTGCAATCATATATCATCTTGATTCTTTAATGTCCAATCAAAAACCTATGGCAGTTGACAACAATCCTTGGTATCCCAATACGNTGATTCTTTAATGTCCAATCAAAAACCTATGGCAGTTGACAACAATCCTTGGTATCCCAATACGATATAACATGCTCATACATAGGGCGGACAATATATATCCCTGGTAATGGCCACTGCGTGGCTATCAATGATTGCTTTTGGTAAAGCATTAGAGCTCACACACCACTGGATCCTATTGCCGCAATGGCCTTTTTCTTCACTTTTCCATCAGTCCGGGACCCCGGTACAATGATTGTAGCGAAGAATGGCATCTCTCACGCATTGTAATCAGCGAAATTTCCTGGCGGTGGAGATGGTCGATTGTTCTTTAGCTTCTTGATGCACAGCCGACCCTTAGCCCATTTATAGCTCAATGCATGGCCAGGACAAAAAAAACCGCATTGGAAAACGCCAATACCACCACTGCCCCTAAGAATGGCAAGGTGGCTGCTGATGTGTGTTCCCTCTCTGGATGTGGCAGAGAATGGGACCGCATTCCAGAAATAAAAGATAGGCTGTTGGAAGGAGGAAATCCGTTGCACCCAGACACACCACCCAAGCAGGAGGATAACAATGTTTGTATGTTGAACAAGCATTTGCTGATGCCAATCCTTCAGCGAATGAGCCTACTCCCAAAACGCACACTCNACACCACCCAAGCAGGAGGATAACAATGTTTGTATGTTGAACAAGCATTTGCTGATGCCAATCCTTCAGCGAATGAGCCTACTCCCAAAACGCACACTCCCAACAATTGATGTCCTACGGGATGAGGTGTCAGCTCTTTTGACTTTGAGTAAGCGCGCAGGGGCAGACATTGTCTCAGTCATCGAAGAGACTGCCCAAACCATCAAGAGATTGCTGACTTTTGTGAAAGCCAAGACACGCAGGTGGGAAGTGTCAACGGCCACTCGTCTTAATCAACATTGACTATTGTGAATGGATGATTGCAAATGATTCATCGTACAGCGTCCTACGGGATACAGCGGATATGAGAAATATGACCTTGATGCAATTGTTTGAGATTGCCTTGAAAGGTGTCTTTAGGTGTCTTATGTCGGTCTGGATGTTGCTGTGACAGGATGCATTTGGGAAACATGTTTCAAAGAAAAGTATGGCCTTTACGTGAAAATTAAGATCATGTGCATGTGCATACATCCACACCCGCACAGCCGTGCGCATGTGCATCACTATCACGAATGGGTTCCGTCCCTTGTTGTGCTGATGCTTGAGGCTCCGGACTTTCAAGAGCTTTGCTTATGCTTAGATCCGATGCTCCAGGCTGCATTTTGGGAGTGTTCTCACATGCCTCTCAACTTGTGGATTGACTATAGTGCTGCATACATGTACTGTATCAATATATATTTCCTACATCCCTGTTATCCATATTGTTTTTAGATTTGCATTCATATACCACCGCTTCTCTTCAGAAACCTTGTGTATGTAAGGCCATGCGTACCACATGTATGCAGGCCGAAGTCGACAAAATCAACTCCAGACGCAAAAAGAAAGTGCCTAGGCTTTAAAATGCGGGCGCGCTGGTTTTGCATTGTTTCTTGATGGCACATTCAATACCTCATTTTCCATCTGCATTGCAAATGTTACTTCAAATTTGATCCTTTAGTGCAATTTTCTTTGTGCCAAATGGTGCTGAGTACCTCAGGCTGCGGCTGACCCTTCGAGTGATGAGGACGATTGGGAAGAGGGGGAGGAAGGAGAGGAAGAAGAAGAGACACATGACACAGCAGTGGATGTGGCTACAGAAGTGGCTGCAAGCTCGGGAAAGGTGAGACATAATGAGACTGAAAGGTTGACAGAAAAAGGTGTTGAACCCATGGAAGTAGAAAAAACGGAAAATGTTGCCACGATCCCAGAGACACCAGAGACCACAGAGACACCAGCACCTTCAGGTAGCAGGCCAGACAAGGTGGGGACAGGTTTACCAGAAGGGACAACACCTGCCATGACCACCGCTGTTGCTACAACAGTTTCAGCACCTACGGAAGTTCCAGCTGCAGCCCCTGCTGCTGAGCGCCCCTGGACTTAAACAAAGCATGTTGTGAAGCGTGGGTCTTCAAAATCAAGCATGTACAAATGCCATAATACAAACATGTTTCAAGTGACTGCATGCAAACGGCTTTTTACAATTGGTACACTATTGAGGCTGATATGGCAAATACATTAATCTCAAAAATCATGCATGTCCTGCGTATATACGCCTTAATAAGGTACCTTAGCAGACCTACAAAAGAAACGCGCAGAAGTTGCTGAAAGACTACGAAGGTGTTTGGGCGACAATGTCGTTTCAGCATGACCATGGTTTACCGTTTGAGTTATATATACAGTAGCTACACTTTGAAGAAACCATTGGGGCGCAAACTCAATTCTTTGCAATTTGCACTGTCCCATCCTCACCTTGTTTCCATGGCAGGTTGAAGGAACTCAAGCAGAAGGCAGCGGACACGGCACATTCCTTGTCCCCTCCGGTTTCGGGCAGTGCAGGAGCGACATATGAAGCCTTCCCAAAAGATGATAGCACAAATGTTGTGGACCATGTTCTATATTTTGTCAAGTTTGTTTTGTCCAGCTGTTATGTTCTGTCCAGTTAAGATCCACCAGGTTTCTTTGGTGATTGGATTTGTTGGGAGGACCTACCGCACCGTCTGCCACGGCCAGCGACGTGGCAGACACCTTGCCTATGGATGTCACAGCCTTGCCAGTTCCTGAATCTCCAGCAGCACCAGTTTCCCCGGGAATCCCAACAAGTTCAAAGCGTGAGTCATACCAAGTGAAAAAGGCAGTTCGAAGTGAAGGGACAATGGAGATGGGAAATGGAGATGGTGAAACTAAGGAAAAACCTGAAAAGAAGAAAGCAACTCCACCTGCTAAGGTTCCCGCAGACAAATCTAAGGTGAAGGCAAAGAAGGCAACCAAACCAATTGAGGAAGGTGATGAGGCTCGGAACTGGGAAGTTGTGGGAGGGGCTCATCATTACTATCAAGTATGAAATGTCTTCATTGCTCTTTTGATGTGATGAAATATATGCAAGGTTTTCACTTTTTCACCACCGTCTTGTATATTGTTTGTTTTTGTTGGGCATGTTAGGAGGAAGTTCCAGAGGAGTACATCAAGAGAAAAGACCAGCTGGAGATTAAGCCAGAGAGAGGTCGCAGCACTCGAAGGGGGCGAGGCCGAGGAAACGGTAGAGGCAGAGGTGAGACAGGTCGGGGAAGGGGCGGAAGGGGTCCTAAGGCTGCAGGGAAGCAGAAGTCTGCGCAGTCTCAGGAGGATTGGTGGGATTGGACAGACGAGTGGGGTTATCCGAGTCAAGATTTTGAAGATTCCAGTTCCTACTGGGATAGCTACGCTTGGTGGGCTGGAAAAGAAGCCTTGGAGACCTTGGGTGGTGATCAGGGGGAAGCAGCAAATTCCCATTCAGAAAAAAACAAAAAGAAACCTGAGAAAGCCCCGAAGACTGCAAAGGATGTTCCACACAAGAAAAGGAAAGTATCAAAGGATGATGAGACAGACTTGAACGAAACCGGTTTGTCGAAGACTTCCAAGAAGAAGCGCAAGAATGTAGAAGAGCCCAAGCAGGAGGAACATGAGACCCCAGCAAGTCGAGAACCCAAAGGCAAGAAGACCACGAAGAAACGTGAAGACACTACGGAACCTCCCAGTGAGACACTTCCCAGTATGGCATCTCTCCCCACCCATAAAGGGCTGAAAAAAGCTATCCGGAAGTACTACAACCAGTTCAAAACCGACACGAGCACGGTGGCTACAGAAGACATCAAACAGCACATGAAATCTCAGCTGCCCAATCTTTCTGGTTTGAACGAATGCAGGCTGAATTCCTATTGGCGGCTTGGTACCTGCGGGGTCACCTCAAAGTCCAAGAAAAGGGACATAGCACACTTTTCATTTCCTGACCAAGATCTCTCTTACATGGCTGGCTTGGCCCTTTGTTTGAAATGCGCAGAACAGTTTGTAACTTCGGTGCGCTTAGTGATTCTTGCTGATCAATGCTGTTCTGAACTTTTGTTCTGCTGTATTGGATGCATGATATGTTCATTGTACGTTTCCTGGCTTTTGTATATAATGCTGATGTGTGGGCAGTTTTGGTCTTAGTGTTGCTTCCCTGCCCCAACCAGCCCAGGCACTTGCAGTGGACATCGCCCTTACGAACGGCCACATTTCTGACGCTGAGTTGGTCAAGGATGGTGAATGGTGCACCAAGTTCAGCAATTTGCTGAAAACTCTAGCCAGGGATGTTTTGAGCGAGAGTTCTTAGGTTTCATATCCGTAGATCTTGTAGCGTTTGCTTTGATAAATTTTGCTTTCAATCGCATCTACATTGGTCAGCTTGCAACGTGCTGGCCGGATGTGTGTACATGGGTCGCTACGTAAAGTCAATGTAGCATATGGTGGGTTCACACTGAAGTGTCAGCTTAGAGTTGCAAGTGTGCCAGTGGCAACTTTGAAGGATAACAATCAGAGATAATCTGAGCTTTTGTTTCACCTCCATCGGTGTGATTGGGAACATCTCACACCTTTTTTCTTTAATCACCGCAGCTCTTGTTTCTGACAGTGCTATCGAGGTAAACCCATGGAATATTTACAGAATGCCACTGCACACCAATGATACATGTTGGCATATCTTGGCCAATGAGCCTTCAGGATGCAATGGGGTGAATGCAACCTTCACAAAATCACATCTTTTAAAGTAATATAGGTTTCTTTAGGTCCCTTGTAAAACCATTTTAATTCAATCAGTGTTTTGTTTCATAAATTTCATAGACCCTTTCGTTGCTCCAGAGTTCACCCTGCCCGGATGGGTCCTGACACGGCAATAGCATCAAAGCAAGTCACTGCATAGACCTCCCAGAGTACGACAGCAGCGCTGCATCACATGAAAAATGGGTGTGCAAGGACCGCAGGAAGTTGATTTGTTTCCAGGCCTCACCTTATGCCCGACCAATCTTTGGGGAGTTTATATATGCAGTATCTCATGAGAAAGCATATACCTGTAACACAAACCTGCTGCAAAGGTTTAAGGACTTCAGCCTTAACTTGTTCAAATAACCCCACCAAAAAGTCCAGCGTAAATTGACAAAGGAAACGTCTTTGAAGATCACGACCAGCGAATCAGTTTACCAATGGTCATCCTGTTCCCCCAATGCCCTTGATTCACAACATAGTTGATCCGTGCTCCTGAGGTCAGCCCATGGGCCTTGATGGGTTGCGGAAGCTCAAGCAGGGGCGGCACCTTTGGAGATTGCGCTTGGACCAGCTAAAGAAAGCTAGTACTCCATGGCATGTTTGTGGATGAGCTGCGACCATAGGGTCTGATTTATATCAAGCCTCAAAAAGACTAATATAGCAAATATATATTATAGATCGAATGTTGGGATCAACATGCATTTAATTCAAATGAGAATTGCATGGACAACCATGCCATCGACCAGGTGGATTGAGCGATGATGTGTTTTGCAGCCCTTTTTGGAAAGCCCAGCATGCAAACGCCAAGAAAGGTGCCTGCATGAAGGCACTTCACATATAGTTGCATGTAGCTTAGACCTTACAGGTTTATAGATGCAATCCATTTCACCACTGCATATATTCCTGCAAATATATGCGTGCACCCATGTAGACTTTGAGGTATCCACTCTTTGAATGATTTGTCACTATACATCTTACAGTCATATCTGTTGCAGCAATGGCTTGGCTTGATGATTTGATCTGGAGACTCCACATTTTGAAGTGCCCAAAGGAGACATTGCATATGGCAATGGGCAGCCGGTTGTCAACAACAAATGCGCAATGTTGGCAAGTCATGATTTCTGTGAATGTAGGCACACTCCCATCTGTCCATCCCTCAACGGGGGGCCTTGCGCTAAAGGAGTTTGCTTACTGCATCGTCATGATCACCTTCATGGGCTTTGACCTGGCGCAGGTGTGGTGGGTTAGGATTCGACCTGTGGTATAAAGTGGTATGAATTAAGATAAACATAATTTGTCTTGATTGTTTGGTGCAAGGATTTTTCATCCCAAAGAATGTCCAAGGCTGGCCATTACGATATCCCATTCTGAATTGAAAGAGGCTCACCTTTGGGTACCACCCATGCCTTAATCCAATCTACATATTGCCAAAATGCATCCAGGAGATCGACTACATCGAGTACTTCGCAGGGGTCGGCCGAATCACTTGTCAGATGAAATCTAGGATGTACCGTGCAGCACGGCTGGACATTCTTGATCATACCCCAGAAAAAGGTTCCAAGAAATCGAACTACATGGACTTGACTTCTGCTTCAGGATATGCGTTTCTTTGGCCACAATTGTATTCTTTGATGGGGTCTTGTTGGGTATGGGGCTGCGTGCAAGAAAAAGCACCATTAATTGATCCCTTTTGTCATGGGGCTTGTGAGGTATCATTTTTTTGACAAGAGACCCTGCAATAATATAAGCTATAATTGGTTTTAAGCCTAGCCTAGGTTAGCCATTTTGGTGATGCTCAAGGGCGTGCTCAACAATTTGGCTTCTCATTTTGGGATCAAGTGCAGCTCATTCTGCAAAGTCAACATTGGGACGTCAATGCGTAGTGCCTGTACTGCCTTGGGCTTCACCAACTACTTGTCGGTGGCACTATCCAACAAACTTCTGGAAAGGAACCTGGTATTTTTTGTGTTTCCCAAGACTTTAAGAAATAACATATATGACCAATCAAAGGAAACAAACAAAATAATATACAATTTATCACTGTGTTCGGTAAGAATACAGCTGTTCTGATAACATCCCACCTGCCCCAGGACAAGCACCTTGGTGTTGCTGTGCACGGCACTTGGAGGAGCCTGGACACTGGAACAGCCAGGAGGATCACTTCTTGAATTTTATCCAACTTGGAGATTCATACTGGCATCGATTTGCGAATGTGGAGGGGCTGGTTCAGTCATAGACTCAGATTTTCTTTTATAGTGACTTAAACAATCTTCAAAAATCAGAAAACTATGATTGGTCATCTGATATATAGGCTGTGATGGTTTCTGGATGCATCAAATCTAAATAGGCCAATCCCTGCCAAAGCATATACCAAACCATGATCGATATACCAATTGGTGAATCGTTCTGTGACGCTCAGGTGAGCCTGGTCCGATGGTGGATGAGGCATTACAACAGTGCGACGGCCAAACGACACTTTGCATACGCAAACACACCAGTTGTTCGGAAGTTGGACCGAGGAAAGCTCCAGATGTCCAGTTTGTTGAAAAAACAGAAAGTACAAACATGTGCCAAATACCGGGATGGTCGAGGGAAGCTTCGCTACAAAGGCACCAAACATCTGAAATCCACAGAGTTGCTCGACTTTGTTTGAAAGTGTCGATTCTGATGACATATATTTTTGAATCTATGTCGATGTACACTCTATATGTTGGCCTTTGATTGTTCATAAAATACCACAAAAATAAATTCGATGACTGCAATATACAAAAAATATATTTCCCCAAAGTATGAATGATTCCGTTAAATGATCCTCCGCCAATGATCTCAGGGTATACCCTCCAGCTTTCGCGGCCACCATGTGCAACCTCGTGGAGGAGATGAAGGCAACGTGCCACGGCCAACCTCAGATCAATGGCCCGGTCCCTTCCGCTGTGGATACCATGCAATTGCACTGGGAATGCGATCCCGAACTTTGGCAGTTTGTAGACTTCCAAGAGGTTTTTGTATATCTTAGGGGCTCCAAAAGGTTGAGTCTTCCGGAGATGTGGCAGTCGGTAATTCCGAGGAAACTTCCAAAGTAGAATCAAAGACTTTAAAACCCGTCGGGCACCCATCGGACCTGGGATTTCTGGAATATGTTCGGAATTTTGTTGGTGGTTTTATCGTTTTTTTCATTTTTTGAAAAAAAAATCCAGGGTCGGTATATGAAACCCGTGTTTGACCCGTGATTTACCCATGACAACCCATGTTTTGGGCACCAAAACCCTGGGTTTGAGGAGGGAAACCCCAGGTCTTAGGGAAACCCTGGGTTTCACCAAACCCGTGACGAAACCATGATGGACCCGTGATTTACCCGTGACAACCCATGTTCTGAAACGCGGGTTGAACCACCCGAAATAGCATCAAAATTGATCGTGTTTTTTTGATTTTTTTTCGCATTCCGGTGGACTCCCACCTGTCAAAATTCGAGAACAAACGGGATTGGAGAGGATATTTCCGATCGAACAATTAATCTTTGCAGCAATTCCTGCACTTGTGCAAAGCCAGATCTCTGGTAAATTTGCCTTGAAAAGAAAGTGCCAGTGACTTTCGTGAATCCGGAAGTTTGTAGCTTGATCCAGTTGGATGGAAAAGCCAAGGACTTATAAATGCATGGTCTGTTAATATGTCAAGTATTTTTTATGTTATGCCAAGTATTTTTTGGAATGTGTAAACCAGTATATGTCTTGATCTAATGCCAGCCATTTGGATTTCGAGGAGGGAGCAGTTCAGTAGCCTACAGTCTAGGGGTCGATATATCGGCATGTCCCGTCAGCGAACTTCAGCTTCCAATATGTGGAGCTCAGAAACTTTGCAAGATGGAATCAATCATGTCTTAACCCAGACTTGCCCTGACGACGCTGAAGCAGCACTCTTGAAGGAGTTACAGGACCTCAAGCCCATTACATTTCAGTTGCTTCTCCAACACTCTTTGTTCTATACTTCAGATTATGTTATAACAGGCATCCATTTCTCAAAACAGCAGAATTCAATAATATAGAAGTTATATGTTTATGAACTGGTTTGGAAATAAAACATGGTATAGTTCAACACCACCTTTCCAGGACTTGGATGCTGAGATTGGCAAGTGTGAAAGCACTGGTCTGGTTCCTCTCAGCGCCGGGATCTTAATGGGTCTTGCTGGTCAATCCACAATTTCCACAAGACCGCGCTCCCCAAGGTTGCGCCAGAGCAGCCATCTCCATACTCACAAGACACTGTCCCAGCCATGACCTGAGCAATGCAGGCTGTTGAGAGTTCTGCAATTGGCTTTTCTACCACATGGAATTTTTGGATATTTTTAGCACCGGCATGAGGCTACTGAAGAGGAGCTGGCTGGTGCTACAGGTGCCAGTGTTCAGATGACTGCCAAGGAAGCCCCAGCAGTTCTTAAGCTGCATATCATATATAATCACATATATGTGATGATTCACTTTGGAATTAATGCATATCTAAAAAAATATGAACACGTTTTGTAGCATTGGCTGTTTATACAAATCGAATCTGTTGTCTTCAAACATGATGATGACCTACAAAATACTAAGGCAGGAGATGGCACCCCAGTGGCTACACCTGTTCGCAAAAGGTCTGATCCCCCTTCTTCAGTGGAGGTGTTGGAGAATGGGAGTGGTGATGGCTCTAGCGCTAAGAAGCCAAAGACTTCAGTTCCTGACTGTGCAACTTCAAGTCCGCAATCCCAGGCTACCACATCGACCGAGGAAACACCAACGGAAAAGCCAGGTGACGGAACGGTCGACACCAGCAGCCCTGATGCGCCTGCTGCGCCTGCTGCTCCTCGGTTACCAAAGCTCATTGGAGGTATGACCCAGCGCCAGGCTTGGGTTTCTGATAGGGTAAAAACTCAACATGGTTCAAGGTTTTTTCCCTACAGCGAACTTTGAAGTTTCATCTCTTTACAAATGGGCCAGGACTGTATAGTGTTGTGAAGATATAACATCAACCACTTTAGCAAGAGGCATCTCTCATATCGGACACATATAGATCATATCTTATATAAGCTCGATATACCTGTCTTTCAATGTTGAATGCTTTGACCCTGAAGTTCAACTTGCGGCGGGCTGCGAAAGCCCGTATTGATCGAATGGTCAAACCACATGGCAAAAGGACTTGGCTGAATGTCCCTGATTGGCTTTGTGACGAGTGGCGAACGGGACGGAAAGACGAGATTGCTGATGTTCTTCGCAATTGCAATTTCTGTAAGGATCGATACTGTACCGTACATGGTTGCATGTTTCAAAGTCTAAATACCCAAAAGAGTACCAACCACTTGTCTTAAATTGTCCAACTCAAACCGTGTTACATACGATTTTGGGAATGACTTGTGGGTCCAAAGGTCTGCATGTGTCAGCGTTTCTGACAGGAGCAATTCCTATCGACAATGCACACCATAGTGACGAAGAAGCAAAAGATGACAGTCAAGAAGGAGGAGGGTTGGTATTGCGAGTCGGAGATGCGCAATGAATTGGGGTGGTCACAGTAGCAGCCTCATGAAAACATCCCAAATGATTGAAACAGTTTAAAGTTTAAAACACCCTATATGGCTTTCACCCAATGTTTCAAATTAAATCCAAATGCAGGATTCATTCAACATGTGACTGGACTGAGGTCCAGAGTGGATGGTGCCAAAACCCGGTGCCTGGCAATGCCTGAGACTCACGTCAGGCCTTTCACTTCCAAAAAATGTAACTTGACGACTCCTTTGCAAATCATATCAAGTGGCATCAATTGCAAACCAATCTTATATATATGGTAAACACTTTCAGCACATTGGGCCAGGAACAATGCCTATGACGGGGTCCAGGAGTTCTATGTCACCGTTCGTGAGACTGCAGAGCGCACCCTTGAGACCAGTTATGAAGAGACGGTCAAAACAAAAGCTAAGGCCCCCAACATACTGGGATTCTTTTTCACCATGGGTTTGTCTTTCAGCTATGGTTGACCTGGCAGGCTGCGGAAGAGGCATCTTTCAGCCAGTCTGGGTTGGCTGGAGACAAGTTCAAGGACCTGGATGGTATCCAGAAGCGGGACCAGTCTGAGGCTAAACTCCAAATGGAAGACCCTCGTGCTGATCGGTACATGCAGGACTGGTCTTGAACAAAACCGATTCCATTGAAGAGTTATAGCTCTTAAACATCCACATATATCAGCTGATGCAAAACATAAACTAAAGTTCCGATACATTTGTCCATTGCTCTGGGGGGTAACAAACTCAATCTCCAGTGAACAATTGGGATGTATCCTTGCAAGGTTCGCGATGACCTGAAACGCTTCCTGGATTCCATGATGTCTAAATCCGGAAAGTTGCGTAAGTTGGTTTCCGAGCTGGTCAAGCAGTACTCTGGTGACCCTGCCGCCAAACAGCGACTTAGTTGGAGAAACAAATATCTTGGATATATAGTCCAATCTCATTTTGTCCGGCCAGACCTCATTAATAAGTTTCCGCCTGCCACACCACCCTCTCTTGCCCAGGTGCATCCCGTCCTTGGAAAATGCGATCAAGGAGGTGGACGGCGCATTCGATTCCTGCAATGAAGCTTGGGCACGGGGAGAAGCCGACAAGTTTCGTTCCAAAGAGCTTCTTATATTCCAATTAATTTTGGCAGTCTTGAAAGGTTTCATGCATTGGTTTTCCAGCCATGTCAGCCAAATTTCTTTGAGACACAATTCATTTTTCCATCCAACATGAGGTTCCTGGATATGGCAGAAGATCGCATGAAGAAGGCAACCTTCACGTGCTTACCTCATCTTACCTCAATCAGTCCTCCTACAGAAATCATTAGAGCACATAAATTCACTGCATGCAACAGGTATTTACAAGAATACCATCCCCTTTGTGACTGTTGCTATATATGCACATTTACCCCAACCCATGTTAGTCTATATTTCACCACTATTCGCTTCTCCCAGCTCAGGTGCTCCAAAGCGTTGGCGATTGAGAACAAAGTCAGGACCGTCTTCTATCGAGTCCAAGGGCGGAATGTATTATAAAGTCCCAATTTACAAGTATATATGGTGTTGTGAATATTTTTCATGACCATTCACAGCTAAGCCATCAACTCCATCACACACACACAGGCATCTTGCAGCTTTGATGGTGGGGTCAGGAATGCAAAGAAGTACTATCAGAAAGCTGAGGGTCAGCGTCCGGGTCAATCTACGCCGAAAGCTCCAAAGGCTCCGGCTGCCAAAGGTGGTCCCAAGCCAAAAAAATCCAAGGCCAAGAAGGCCTGATTTTCTTTATGTCCATGCAGATATGTCAATTACTTTGGTGGATCTTGCTACAACATGCAAGGCGGAACCCATGTGACCAGTCCAGTTGCCCAAACACTTAGGGGATCTGCACCTACACACTGACTGGAAAGTTGAGTTTTTGTGATGTTGCAGTTCAATTTGTTTCCAATGAGATTTGTAGAAGATGATTCCAGAACAGTGTTGGCGTGCAGAGCAATGTGCGAAGGTAACTCAATCTCTTGGGGTTTTACGGGATTAGAACCTGTGACAACGGGAATCCCACGCAGTCCTCTCTGCTGGTATATGTCCGGCTGAGCTTTCAGAACCTGAAGGGAGTGGCGAGATCGCAGTGTGGAAATATTTTCAATGCTGATCAGCAACATGCATGGACCATGAGCCGACCTCAACTCATGGACAAGACTCTGAACTCTGAACTGTTTTGATTGGAATCCCTTTTGCTAATCTACAACGCCGATTGGCAATTGCAAAGGCAAAATTGACTCACAGTTTTTATATATGTCGATCGATCTATATATCTTATGAGGGAACAATGTAAAACCATATATCTTATATTAGTGCGCACTAATGCACGAATCACGTCTGCCAGCCGGCAGCCAGGTCAGCCTGTCGGCAGAGTTCTGCGAAACTTGAGCGCTGACGTTGGCCAAGGGGTGTGCACCTCAGATCCGGGAGCCAGCATGCAGCTTTAACATCGAACACATCCATTGCACACTTGAAAGTGTGTCCCTTCTCACCTGCAGCATCTTTCTTCATTGTTGGATGTATAGGGGCCCAGTCGTCTTTAGTAGTACCATGTCCCAATGCAGTGCCCTCCCAATGGGGAAGATGAGTGGCTACTGGAACTCCTGACTTCTCACCGAACCGTTCCCTGACTGCATCCTCCCACCATTTGCATAGATTGATGGTTTATGATGGTTTGCAATTTCAACCGAAAATGAAACACAAATCATTTTTTGGTTGGATGTTGTAAGCACCTGAGGATTCCATATATCCATTCCCATGGGCAAGTCCATCGCAGAATATATCAGCAGCGACATCTACAAACGTGGTGCTTTCTGAGAACACCTCCATGCCTTTACTGGATACTGGGAAACGAAAGTCTCAAAGTCTTCAAACGAGGAGGCTTCATTCAGGGTCCCAACGCTTTGCAGATTATGTAAATCGCTACCCCCAACTGCAAGATCTCGACGACAAACTGAACGACTTGTTCAACGGGAGGGTGCGTTTTCAATTGCCTCGTTTAGATGCACTGACTGGAAACGTGGTGCAACATTGTGGAAACTTCATGGATGAACTGATTCAGTCCCAATCCCCTGTGATGTTCAAAATAGGATTCACACACAACCCTGTTCATCGATGGGGCAACCCAGTTTATGGCTACAGTTCATCAGTTCAAAAATGGTCAGACATGGTGGTGCTATACATAGCGCCGGAGCGCTACAGCCCAGCTATGCTAGAAGCAGCCCTCATTGACAAGTACAAAGGTACCTGCGTGAAACATGTTAAATAATTTTTGGGCAGTATACCTTTTATGAAAATTGTTTGCCGGGAAGTGGCGTGGTTTGTATTGGGAAATGAACCACTGAACAACATCGTGGGGCCACGGCCCTTCCACCCCTCTTTCGCCCAAGGCACCTATGGATGCAAAAACGAAAAACTTGGTGGTGACACATGCGGTTTTGATGGTGAAACCTCGGATGGGCAGCTCTACATGGTCTACACCGTTTACAGAAGTTTCAAACACCCACCACCTGTGAAAAAACAGCGTGTGTAAACAAATTGTTTAATGCTCCACATGTGGGCCCAAAACTTTTAGGCCCAAAAGGGGCCTGCCAGGGGCCGGCGCAAAAAAACCAACTGACTCAACACGTTTTGTGGCCTGTCTTTTTTTTGAAAGCACTTCGAGAAAAGATGCGAGAATATAGCTTTCCACACGCACATCGCGGTTGAGTATTCAAGAGCGTAACCCCCAACGCAACCCAGCCTAATCATAGTATGGATATAGATCGCAAATATGATGTTCTAATAAATTGCCCTTTTGCTTCTCTTGCTGAGGCCGCGTGCTCTACGGCTGTTCGAGCGGCCAGAGGCTTTGTGGAAGATGTGGGTAAGGCTGCTGCCTCTAAGTCAGTGGGTCTTTTGAGGCTAGCCACCTGTTCTGAGCAGAATGCCGAAAGAGATTGCCATTCTCTTTTAGTTAATCAATATAAACTGGCTCTACCTATCCGTAAAACGGAACTAGAGACAGGTTGCGATTTCTCAGTGCCGGTCTTGCGACTCCGGGATTGGGCGCAATTTTTGCTGGATGGAAACCATACGCACATTTTGGTTGGACTCAAAAAACCTAACTGGAAGCGTGAAGCAGCAATCTTGCGGGCTTTCTGGGAAAACTTTCGCTGCCAGCATCCAAAGCACCCTGTCTTTCAGCAAGCAGAAAGTGGAGCCTTGTGTTTAGAAAGAACATTTCCCATGATTTTTCATGGCGACGAAGGCAGAGGCCGGAAGCATTCTGCTTACCTGGTTTGCAACATGCATTCTGTTCTGGGACGAGGGCTTCGACAACGCACCAAATTGGCAAAGCAACCATGGTGCAAAATGTCTCCTAACTACCACGGACACACCATGACGTCAAGGTTTATGTTGGCGGCCTTGCCCAAAGTCTTGTACACTGGAAAAAATGAGCAGGTCTTCACAGATATCATGCAATTTGTCTCCGACGAAGTGGAGCACATGTTTTTTGCTGGTGCAACTGATGCCTTGCATCAGCGCGGTCATTTTCACATGGTTTTGGTTCACATCTCTGGCGATTGGCCATTCTTGGCTGACTCGGGGTGCTTTGAGCGAACCTTCCGGAACGTGCAAAAGAAGAAAAATCAAAAGAAACACGTGGGCATTTGCCACCTCTGTGCTGCTGGTCGAGATTGTGATTTTGAGCAACTCAACACTGTAAGGCCACAGTGGCTAGAGACAATGTTCACATTGCCTGTGCATGCTGATGATTATGACCCATCTCCTTTAGCGAGGTTGCCTCATGTTCCAGGTGAGTTGGCGGCATTATGGTCCTTCGATACATTTCACACCATGCATCTAGGAGTTTGCAAAAGCTTCCTGGCAAGTTGCATCGCTCTCCTATCTGAGTTGCAGCCTGAAACTGCCATCGACGACCGGTTTTCAAGCTTGTCTGACCGCTACCTTGAATGGTGCAAGGCGGCGGGCCAAAGGCCGTGGGTGAGCAAGCTGACCAAAGAACTTATTGGATGGACAAGTACGACCATGTACCCCAACGGTACGTGGCACAAAGGTGCTTTGTCTTCTACGTTGATGGCCTGGTTCCAGCATCTTTATGAAACAGAGGGTGGTTCTTGGCATGCCATGCTTCAAGAAGCGGGTGCAGCGTGCTTGGCTTGCAATTCT
The DNA here is from genome assembly GCA_003297045.1 of Symbiodinium sp. clade C Y103. NCBI lineage: Eukaryota > Dinophyceae > Suessiales > Symbiodiniaceae > Cladocopium > Cladocopium sp. clade C. Next base: position 98,828 of record BGPT01001443.1, on the reverse strand, counting down.
TTCTTGACAAATCTCTACGATGGGGAGGCCTGGTTAGAACCAACTGTGGCTAGAAGGATTGCAGACTTTGGCCGAGCTTTCCTTTGTCATTATACCAGGTTGGCGCGGAGCGCTTTCATGAATGGGCGCCTTCTTTGGATGCTTCAGCCAAAACACCATGCGATGCACCATCTAGTGCTTTATCTCTACTATGGGGGTCGAAGAGGTCCAGTGCTGAATTGCTTGTGCTTCAGCACGCAAGCTGATGAAGACTTCATAGGGAGACCCAGCCGGCTTAGCCGGCGGGTCACTCCCAAACCTTTGAATAGCACCCACAGAGTATTAGAGAGATACTTGCAAAGCTCCTACGCCCAATGGGTGGCCGAAGGATATATACTACCCAGTTCTGGAAAGCAGAAGTGATATATACCATATATACTATATGATCTATACGCTGCATACAGAGCTGGGTTGCGTTGAGGTTTTTGTTGCCGCTGTGTGTTTGCCATCTGCATTTCCAGGCTGAGGCACGTACTTGCAGGAACCAACGTGGTCTGGATAAAGTTGAGCAGAAAAGATATCACATCTGTGCTGCGGTGAGATGACAAAACCCCGGGTCTGGTTCTGAAACCCTGGGTTTCAACACAGACCCTGCGAATTTCCAGGTTCTTGTTGGTGAAGGTATATATATATATACATGTATATTATATTACATATTACTATATGGTCATATATAAATATATAAATCTGCTGGTTTCCCAGTCCATTGTTTGGAGACATCCACCGTAACGAACGGTTGCCCCACCTCAGTCTCCAACTCCAACTCGGTCGAGGTTCGCTCCTGACGATTGTGAGCCAAAGCCAGCCATGGAAGGTGCTGCCTTTGATGGAAAGCATCGGAGTCCTGGGCTGGCTTTGTCTAACCCTGGGACCCGCATGGCAACAAGTCATAGCTGGTGAATGGATGGTAATTCCCCAAAATATGGTAAGAATGGGTTGGATGACCTTTGTCCAAAGTGGGGTGATGAGGTACACCCAAGAACCTGGGGTTGTTTAGTCAGTGATTTGGCTTATTTAGGCATGGGAACATCCACCAGACATGGCGAATCTGTAGGGAAGATGTTTATTCTGGTCGTTTCGCGACGACAACCACCCGCACTGGAAGTGTTTGCTTTGGTGTTTTTTTTGATTTGAAAAGCATGATCATGACCAAAAACGCGATAAGACCCTGCATTTATGTCGTCCTATAAGTTTATCTTTATAGTTGCTATAGCTAAATGCGTTTTTTTCAACATTTCTTTTCGGTATGTTGATATTGCATTGAACGGGTAAAAGTATAGCATATTGCGAGCAACCGGCCCTATATCCCCATATCCACCAAGAATTGTTGGTTTCTTGGTAAAATCCACCTCGCTGCTAAAACCCACCCCTTTTTCCCAGGTTTTTTCCCCAGTTTTTGATGGACCAGCTGGGAGCCCAGGACGTTCACCGGCGCTCGATGCCGTGGCCGTCACCGCGGGGCTCCAGGGATTGCTGCTGGCGGGGCGGCTGCTGGAGACGCAACGATGGCAGCAGCGAATTCAGCAGCTGGGGCTGAGGCAACTCAAACTGCTGGGGAAAAATTCATGGGCAGCCTGCAGTTGAGGCCCCAAATACCAGTTAGAAATGGTGAGATATATGGTTTTAAAAGAGGTTGTAATTCCAGAAATGGGAACTGAACGATGGTTTTTCATATTATGGGTAAATATGGATTGATGTGGGTAAATATGAGCAAATGTGGTACAATATGGGTTGTATATGGTTATATTCTTTTTCGTGTAGATGTGGTATACTGTACCAACTGGAAGATTTGCGAAACATGGGGGATGTGAGATGGGATCTGGAAAAACCACTGCCACAAGTCACCCTCATTTGATATCATCCCATTGGGATATGCAGTGATAAACCTTTGTTTCAATGGATTGGTTAATGGGAAAATTTACAGGAAACCATGGATTTTCCCATCAAATATAGGGGTTTCCGGTTAAAATTTTCCCATTAACCAATCCAGTGATTGTTGGGGATGGCTTCTGATTGAGTTTGCCACATCAATATTAGTACAACAGAATCGCATAATCCCAGCCTCGTTCAGGTGAAACACCCCCTAGAGTCACCATGGTGAATTTAGGAGATGAAGCATATGATGAAAATCACATATCTGGGATTCTGGGATCATCCCACAAATCATACCTGCTTTGTGAACTGTTTCATGACCTTGGTGACATGTGACCAGAAGCTATCAAGAGTCCACTGGATTGTGCCACTAATAACCGGGTTACATTCCCAACTTATTATCCAGTCACCAGGATGATCCGCCAAGATGGGGATGAATGGCTATGGGACTGTGACACAGGGCGTGACCCTAACGCAAACAGGAGCAAAGTGATTGGCCATAGGAATTAAATAGGTTGGATAATGGTTGGATTGATTTTGCATTCTATATTTTTCCTTTCACCAAGGAGATACGTTGGATATTACACGTAGATAATTGTATAGATATATATATATATAGAGATTATAGATACAAATGGCGTGTTTATGAGTGTATAGCCTCCTTTGAATTTTTGGTGAGGAAATCCCTCTCTAGGTACATTAGATGTGTATATCTTCCTGAGCAAATTGTGCGCTATATCCGCAACATAAAATTCGGTATGTACATTCATACCATATATTAAAAGGCAAGCAATTGGAACAAATGGCCATCCATGTGGATGGATATTCAGATCTAGTATGATAGATCGATTTTACCTGGAACTATGCACTATATGTTTCCCCATCTACCTGTAGATTAGATGTTCTTGTCCAGATATCTCCTAATTAGAACAAGTACTGAGCAGTTGGACCCACAACTGCACGGGATGGTGGAAGCTGCCAATTTTTATCCCAGATCCATGGAGAAAAAGGCTGGACAGGTAGAAATTGGATCGCATACAAACCGGTAGTTGAAATTGGGTACCCTCTGGTAAACTAACATAACTATGGAAAATTACCATTTTAATGGGACAATCCACTATAAATGGTCCATTTTCAATCGCTATGTTAGTTTATCAGAGGGTAGTTGAAATTGGGTATCTCAACTAGAAATTGGATTGCAACTAGTCTGGATCTATTGATTTCAATTACAGATATGGGGATTTCTCAAACTGGGGGACCCCCAAGACCTTTTTAGTCTCAATACTAAAAAGGTTCAATTTTGGACGATTTGGAAGGCCTCCATATTTAGGAAACCTCCATATATCCTCAACATTCCACAACCATGATTGGCAAACCATTTACCTTCTGGTAATTTAACATAGCTATCGAAAATGGCCATTTAGTTCAACGCTTTACATAAAGATGGGCAATTTTTCAAATTACCAGAGAGTACTGCGTGTGATTCCCATGGTATTTTGGGTTGCCTCAAAACCCCGCATGTGCATGGCCTTTGTCTGCCCATGGAATAAGACATGTGACGTTCGCAGAATCTTGGAGTCTAGCCACTGTGCCATTCGAGGCTGCAGCGCGTAGTATTGCAATTGAATTTGTTTGGTAAAAACCCAGGGTTTGCTTTCAATTGTCCCTTGTACCAACTCAATGAAAGTGCACGCATGAACACTTTAACCCTCCACGTGAATCACATCAAATTCCTGTGTGAGAAAAAACAAAAAACATTTAGACCATTTCAGTTGGCCACTTCTACTTGACCCCCTAGCATTTGTTGCTTGGATTCTCAATCTTCCGGTACTGTAGTGTCCAAGATCTTCTACTTTGTTGCTTTGCTTAGATCTCCAGTCTTCTTTTCACCATTTCCTCTGTCAGTGTGCCTCTGATTATTGTGTTGGTAATTTCTGATCTTTGTGTCTTCAATCTCCGAATCTTCAAGGGCAAAATCAGGAATGTGGTAAGATGTTGTAAGATACCATCTGGTAAACTAACATAACTATTGAACATGGCCATTTCTAGATGATTTTCCCATTAACAATGGTGGCTTTCCAGTTCGCTATGTTAGTGCACCAGAGGGTTAAATCCACAGCTTTGGTAAACTCAGAGCCATGGCCCAAGAGCAGCCCAGCAGGGGCAGCTCAGTGATGCTGCGGTCCACATGTGGCGGTGTTTTATGAGGACCCCAGATGTTTGATCAATTTATAAACCCATCATAAAATATAGTGATGATATGGTTGTGGGATGATACAAGAGTTAAGTAATGAATATATCAACCATATATTTAATGAAATATAGGATGGTGAAGGATGATGAATAGTGATAAGTGATAATGACAAAGCATAATAACATAATATAAAAACATAACCTAACAACATAACATGATAACATAACATCATTTGTGTATATATATATATAATTATCACAATACTAACTATAAACAATTATAAACATCTATTAAAAACAATACTGTAAATGATTGTTTTCGGACAGATGAGAGGTTATGGTTGTAGGACGCTATTGGTCGCACAAAACGGCCCCTCCAGGTCGCTGCGAGGCTGGGAAATTGCACGACGCCTGCTGGGTGTTTGTTGTGGAAACGGGGAATGGTGTCCCTGGACTTTTTTGACGATGAACCCATGGAACTTGATAAAAATTGTGGTGTTGTAATTTGTTCTAAAGAAGTGGGAAAATCTATCTTCCAACCATGGTGGAGGATGTTCTTCCTTATTTCAACGTCGTCATTTTCTCGTCATCGGTCTTGGGATGACAATGGCTCCTGTTGCGGGTTCTGGTCCTCAAAAAGCTTGCCAAATCTTGCAGTAGATCCGCATTAGTGTAGTAGGATTAGTAGGGAAATGTACAGTACTGTCCTTTCCTTCTCAGGTACCGCTTCTCTAAAAAAACACCCCCATGTGGGAATGTCTCCCAAGAAGCATCAGCACTGAGCGTTCAGAAACGGATACCACCAGCTTCAGTGTCTTTGCCGCCCTTGCCATAATGGGCAGTTTCCAGTCCCGCAGGCTTTTCCTGTTGAGTGTTTTGTTGTGTTTGAATCACTGTTGTTGTTGTTGTTGTTGTTGTTGTTGTTGCTATTGTTGCTGTTGAAGTTCCTGGCTGTGGTGGTTCCTGGCTGTGGTGGTTCCTGCTGTTGTTGGGTGTTGTTGCTGCTGTCAAGGGTAGACTCAGACTCTATGGAGCGTGTCAATCATTTCTCTCGCACCTTGGCCCAAAGAGAAGCCATGAGAAGAAATAGCCAGAAATGGGCTGTGGAAGACTGGAAGTGAAAGATGCTGGCAACTGGCATCCCCTCATTTTTGGATCCTTTTGGCATGTAAGATATATGCTTCTGTCTAAAATCATCAGCTTTCCATACCTTTTCAGAGTGGACGACACATTCTCCATGGTTGCTTGGCAAAATGACCCGTAGTGAGAAGGATACATGAGGATCAACAGACGGCGTTCTATCGAGCGCATTGGGCTTCCAGAACATCTTGATTTCATGTTTGATTCTTCACTGGTCAGCTGGGACATCACATAACTTAAACATCTTAAACAGACTGTCCATCAGTTGGTCGAACCTTCAAACCGTGTACAGTATATAACAGTAAACAGCTTGAAGCACTTAACACTTATAAGTGGCTTATCACCTCATTGCAGTGATATTTTTCACCTTAACTTCACCTGGCCATGGCGACTCCTATGCCCTCGGCGATCCTGTACTCTGCACTGGGAAATCCAAAGAATGGCTTTCCAGGTCCGGTGGTCTTTACGGGTCCTTCTATTCCTTCAAATGGGGGTTTCCTAATGGCTGGAGGTCCCCCAAACCGGATGGTTTATAACGGAAAAACTTGTTCAAATGGATGACTTGGGGGCACAAAGCCCACATGTTCCACGAGGCCTCTGACCTCACAGTGCCCACCACTTGGGCCATCAGCGAAACTCACCTGACTAGTGAAGGTGTGAGGCGTTTTCGCCATGAACTCAGCTTCAAGTCCCAGCAGTGGAAATATATCCCAGGCGCCCCAGCACCACCACTCACTGATGCCCCAGGGTGTGTTGGGGGCAAAGCCTCCGGTGTTGGCCTCCTGACCAATGCAGCCGCAAGAGCCTTGCCCAATGACTGGAGCCATGAAACCTGGAGTAGCGCTAGGCTCCAGGCTTATGCCGTTAGGGTCCAATCCCAATGGGTCAAGATAGGAGTTGCCTATGGTTTTGCCAAGCAAGCACACACCCGTGCCACCAGGGAAGCAACAGATCAGATCCTAGAACACCTCACTGAACGCATCATCTTCCAAAGCCGTGGAATGAGAATCATATGCGGAGACTTGAATCAAGATGACCCTGACGCTTTGGAACAATTTTCCATTTGGCGAGATCACGGTTTTGTTGAGATTCAAGATGCAGCAGCCCAAAAGTGGGGACATGTTCCTTTGCCAACATGCCATGGTAAAACAAAGAAAGACCACCTTTGGCTGTCACCCGAACTTCTTCCGCATTTACACAAAGTCCATGTAGATTCCACCTATTTTCCTGACCATGCCACAGTAGTAGGAGAATTTACGGCTTTTGATAGGACTCCACCAGTTCCCATTTGGAGGAAACCCATGCCCATCCAATGGGATGAAGTTGATGTTGCACAACTCCAACAAGATGAACACGAAATGCCACTTGCATGTGCCAGCATGAGTGAGGTCTTTTCGCAACTGGAAGATCACGTTGACCGACATCTCCGCAAGACCCAAGGACATGGCCTGCTCAGCCAACAGAAAGGGCGGTGTATGACCACCCAAGCTACAGTCTGTAAACATGCAATCACCCCCAACCGACCCTCTCGTAAAGGGGATGTACAAATCCAGTTCATGGGGGAGCACTTCATCCATACCAAATGGTGTAGACAGATGAGACGACTGCAAAGTTTGACACGCCTTTTGCAAAGCCAATCCACTAGGCCCACCTTGATGCAAGAGAAAAATGACTTGTGGGAAGCGATCAAATCAGCACCAGGGTTCCCAGGCGGATTCGCCAATGCATGGAAGCACAGATCCAGCGTGTCGCCAGACGCCCCCTTTTCCATTCCAAAGAAACTCCCTTGTAGTGATGTAGCCATGGCCATTTTCACTGACTTTCGACAAGAATTCCAGCGACTGGAAACACTCTTGATCAGGGCCAGATGCCGCCAAGCCAGAGAAGTCCGGGCCAAGAACTGCAATGTAATCTATAGGGATGTTTCCAAACCGAGGTCCTTGCCGGTAAGCACAGTGGTTGTCAACAACAATGTCACTGTCGCCCATGTCAGTGTCGATGGTTTGACCGTCAAATACGAGCCAAATAACCTGAACATGGAAGATCCTGTCAAGTCTAGCCAAGGCCCATTGGATGTCAAGGCCCATGTCCCTGGCGAAATCACGCTGTCCAGCCCACAAGCCCTTGAGCCAGGGGATCACTTATCCCAGCCCAAATTGTTGGGAGACTTGCCAGATGTTTTCCAGGCTTTTGCTGCCTTGTGGGAGCCCATGTGGCAACGGCACAAAGACAAACCTGTCTCAGATTGGCTCCCTGTCTTCCGAGAGATCCAAACCCATGTACCGATTCCACCAAACCCCATCGAACTGACCCCTCTCACAGTAGCTCAATGGTCCCAGGCAGTTGCCAAAAAACGCAGCACAAGTGCAGTAGGACCAGATGGTATCAGTAAGCAAGATCTAAGTAACATGCCACCGACACTCCAAGCTGATCTTGTGAGAATCATCAATGAGTGTGAACAGGGCCAAAGGGATTGGGCTACCGCCTCCATGGTTGGGCTGATCTCAGCCATTGAGAAGCATAGTGCTGCTGCCTCTCCCTCAGAATATCGGCCGATTACAGTGTTAAGCATGGTGTACCGCACTTACAGCTCCATTCGTGCGAAGCAACTTTTGCGGTGGATCTCCACTTTTGCACCAGTTGGCCTGCGAGGCAACATGCCACACCAATCCACAGTTCAGATCTGGCGAGAGCTGGCAGAGCAGATTGAGCATGCCAATTACTTTGGAACGCAATGGACAGGGCTTGTGACTGATGTCACCAAATGCTTCAATACATTACCAAGACATGTAGTGTATTTCTTGGGGCGACACCTAGGCCTGCCAGAGTTTTTCATGAAACATTGGCATCGAAACCTCGAACTGCTTGAACGGCGATTTGTCGTCCAAGGATGTTGTTCACCGAGCATACTGAGCCAGACAGGATATGCTGAAGGAGACCCACTCTCCGTAGTTGCAATGGCAATTCTCAACTGTGCCATGCATTGGATAGTGTCTGCCAAAGTGAGCCCGCTCACCCTTGTCAGTTATGTTGATAACTGGGAAGCCCAGTCTACTCAGCCTGAAGCCACTTGTGATGCCTTTGAAGCCATGCAAAACCTTGCAGAACTGCTCGACATCCGCCTTGACAGGGGGAAAACACACTGTTGGGGAACCAACCCAACCAGCCGCAAAACCCTGAAAGCCAAGGGATACCAAGTCCTGTTGCACTCCAAAGACTTGGGAGGACACTTGAACTACAGTAAAAGGGGAACTAACTACTCAGTAAGGGCCCGAATCACCCAAACCAAGCCGATGTGGGGGTGGCTTAGCCGAAGCCAAGCATGCACACAACAGAAACTGCGAGTACTCCTCACAGTTGCTTGGCCCAGATGTTTGCATGGAGTTTCAGCAGTCGACATAGGCATTGATCACTTCACCACAATGCGAGCGGCAGCCATGAACGCACTTAGATGGGAAAAGCATGGATCATCTTCATGTATCCAGTTTGGCCTCCTCACAGACCCAGTTCATGATCCACATTTTTATGCCATCCGAGCGACAGTGATGCAATTCCGCCAGTACTGTCAGCCGTGCATTGCCTTCCAAATCCTCGACCACCTGGTCACACAACCGCCCCATAGGTATTTGCCTGGTCCAAGTGGAGTTCTTCTTGCTAGGCTTCATGCCCTCAACTGGCGGTGGGAAGGGAATGGGTTCATTGTGGACCACCAGGGATTGCCACTGCATCTTTTTGACTGCCCCATACAGACCTTGCAACAACGCCTGGCACATGCATGGTCCCAAGCCGTAGGACACCGCCTTGCAACCAGAGCAGAGTTTCAAGGGTTGGGCAATGTTGATGCCATATGCAGCCGGCATACAGCCAGAGGCATCTCGCCTGATGACCAAGGACTCTTGCGAGTGGCCATGAACGGGTCCTTTTATACAAGGGATAAACAGTTCACTAGCGGTAAGTTTTTGACCAAGCAATGTCCATGGTGTCCAGCTGAAGATGGGGTGTACCACAGAACATGGCAGTGCCCTCACTTCCAGGCAGAAAGGTCTCAGATGGACCCCGACCTCCGTGCTTTTATCCTGCAACAGCCTGACTGCACATATTTGCATGGTTGGTTTGTAGAAACAGATGCAGACCGTACCTTCCGCAAAGCTCTGACAGCAATCCCAGATACCTCAGGGGTGTTTGACCCAGTCAGTAATTTGCCTGCCACTCTGCACCTTTTTTCCGATGGAAGCGGGTCAGACCCGTCACATGGAGGTCTCCGAGTCGTCACGTGGGCAGTGTGTGTTGCCATGTTGCCAGAAGACCACTTTGCCCCAGTTGCTGCCGGAGGAGTCCCAGGGCTCCAGCAGACAGTTCCTCGAGCGGAAATTTTTGCCGCCATATCTGCATGTAAGTTTGCTTTGTATAATCGTAGGCCTTTTTACCTTTGGACAGATTGCCAGCTTGTCTTTGACAGACTCACTGCCATGGGGAATGGGGACTGGTTAGACCTAGAACCCAAACATAAGGATCACGATTTGTGGCAAGTTCTTACATCACTGATGCGAAGGTGTTGTTCACTCCGCCTTTTTCAGCAAGTGTTGAAAGTCACCTCACACCAGGATCACCAACAGTTTTCTCACCTGGTGGATGCATGGGCTTTGAAAGGAAATGATGCGGCCGACATCATGGCCTCCCAAGCGCGACAACTGTTACCTGTTGCAGTCTTGCATGCACACCGACGACTTGTTCCGATTCTTCACAAACGATATGCTGCGTGTCAGGCGATGCATAAGTTGTTGATTCAAATTGGACAGAAAGTTGTTAGCGAGAAAGCCAAGACGAAAGCGAAGGAAGCCGCGGCATGGGAACATGCCGTCCAGACTGCACCAGTACCAACCGAAGAAGTCAGCTTTGCCACCTTGACTGAGACGGTCATCGAGCCTGATGATCATACATTGGGGGAGGGGTTTTCACTTATCCACCAGTGGCTTTTGTCTCTGATCCAGGAACAGCATGCTAGACCGACTTGGATCTCGAGTTATCAGTTGTTTGCACTTTTTCAGGAACAAACAGGCCACCTCGGCTTCCACTACAATCGGAAAACCAAACTGTATGAGCCTTTGGCAAACCTCTTGAAGACCAAAGAGTTTGACTTCATTCGTTCTGCAGGATGGTTTAATGCGATGGTCAAGGCTTTTGCTAAGGCCGTTGGGGAAGATTGCAACATTCAGTCCAGAATGCCTGCAGGGACGATCTTCCGTTGCTGGCAGAGATGCCTGCTCCTCCAGCTTTCTCCCAATACACTAGATAGGGTCGATCGTATGTTCAGCAGCCGTGGAACCACTGCGATCAAATCAGTTCACTCTGCAATGAAAGGGTACACTGACTTCGTGAAGGGAACTTCCTGATCTTCGAGTCGCTGCCGAACTTTGCTTAGACCAGAGTTTGCACTCTCAGCGGGCGGGAAAAGGAAAATGGATGACTTGGGGGTGCCCCCTTAGGACACCTCCAAACGAGCCATGAAAAATAACCTTGTTGATTGATCGTAGGAAGTTTTACTACCTAGCTTATTGGAGACAATTGCTAATTATGCCTACCCATGATAGGGATGACTATTAAGCAACCAGCATTATGGGATAGGATAGGGGTATGTTTCATGGCTCAAATGAAATATGTTTGCGCAGTTTTGTTCTTAAACGTGTATAAACATGTACTGTATATGTATCAATGTTCCAGTCATGAGCCCTGTATTTCGCCCATGATCAGAAACCTGATTTTTACGGTTGGTATTATCTGCATCCGTATTTGGGAGAATGAAGGAAATCCTTGGGGAATATTCAGAATCACATTTTTCAACACAATTTATACTTTATTTTAAAGTAAACATGTACATGTGAATTCCAATACATCATGAATTTTCATGCTTGAACTTCCCCAAGAACATCAAATTCTTATGGCTAAATCACTCCAAAAACCCTTCCACTGCAGGCTACTGCGCCTCCACTAGCCCCGACTGGTCGGGTACTCAAAGCTCTCATTGGCCCGGCCGGCATCCGGAGGTCACGGATGGGGTGGGGGAATTTGTGCGGCTCTTGGGCGGGTGGCGTCACAAAATAAGGCACACACAACTGCCTCAAACTCTACCCTCTGGTAAACTAACACAGCAAACTGGAAAATCACCATGCTACTAATGGGAAAAATTCACTTCTATGGCCATTTTCAATAGCAACGTTTAATTACCAGAGGGTATTTGTTTTACATTGTTGAAGTTATTGAACCAAACTTCTGGGAGTTTGCAGCCAGGATAAGGGGTTTAGCGTGTGTAATACCAGCAGGACCACAAGCAATCAACAGAGATGAGTCTTGTCTTGGCAGAAAAAAAATGACACGTTGATCACCATTCAGCGTTAAAGCCTTCGACCCAAACCACATCAATGATTATGACGATGATGATGATGATCATCATCATCACCACCACCACCACCACCACCACCAGCATCATCATCATCATCATCATCATCATCATCATCATCATCATCATCAGTCCAGGTAAGATAACATTCTAATCATTTCCGAACACAATGAACATCGTGTTTTTTTTCTTCCATCATGCTTGTCAGTGTTCACCCATGTTTATTCGACCTTGCTTATGCAAGGTTTACATGTTTGTTTCCAGCAATTGCTCGATCTGGCTTTTACATATTCCCAACATTTCCCAACTGTTTCCTTTTTCCGTGGCATTTTATCCGTTGTCGCCCATCTGACGTCATTTTTCTTAGTTTGCCTACCATTTTCCCATCATTTTCCAGCATGTTCATGCATTTTCCCATCATTTTCCACCATTTCCCAGCATGTTCCACGATTGTTTTCCCCATCGCCAGGTCTATACGCCCTTCCGGCAGGGCCAGCTGCGCGCTGAGCGTTTGGCGGATCGGCGCAATCGGGGACTGGCGGCCGGGAAGCAGGTGAAGGCGAGGGATGGGAGGATTTTTGTTGGGAGGGGGGATTCAATATAACATTATATAACATTATAAATATTGAAAACCATATAAAACCATAGATATCAGATGATATAAGGATACTTAAGGTATTTTTTTAACATGATATTGATATAAGAGACATATCAATATTTATAGTAGATAGAGAATAGGTCATATGTTTGGGAATTGTGATAGCCACACTGTACTTGCAATAGCCGTATAATGGAGAATACAAGATGTACAGATATTGAGATAACGCGTTTTCATTGGGACATTATTCATATTCGTGCAACCAGCTGTATCCATACAGCATGAACTTACATATATATATATATAGAGAGAGATAGATAGATAGATAGATAGATAGATAGATTTAATTGTCTTATAAACAGTATATCTATGGAATATGTCAGATACAGTATATAACCATAGCATATAGTTGTTTTTTTTTTTTAGAATATGGTATCATATATATAGATAGTACACATATCATAAATATATACACATAGTTTTTGTCAGTGCTATTGGAGTACTATTACTTTGATGTGTATATTATATAGTATACAATATACATATATATATATATGATAGTGGAACGTTACTGTAAATATATGTATATATGCATCACAGGATCACTTGCAGCAAGAAGTCTGATCTTTTAACCAACCAAACTAAATCTATAATAATCTATATCTATATGTGCATTTCTGGTGTTACTTGTATTTGATTGAGTCCCATGTTTTTGTCGGAGCTAGCCTTGGACGATCAAGGAATGCCGCATTTGTTGGGTCCCTGGATGTACGAAACCTGGCATCACGGAAGGCTGGCGAGGCGATCTGCACCACACAACCTCCTCTATCCTTGTTGCAGTACAGCGACTCGCGCAGCCTCTGCCTCTCAGCGCATTTGAAAAAGGCTACCTCGAAGGGGTCAAATCACACTTTTTTCTGTACAGATTAGATCCGGAGAATGTACCTTTTTGGATGGTGCTGGATTATCACTGAATCCTGTATTATTATTGTTATTATTACTATTACATACTATTACTACTTATTAATTATTAATTATATGTGTTTCCATTGATGAAATCCACATTGATGTTCCCTGTTTTTTGACATGGTTGAATCTGCATTCTATCTCAGAAGCACGATTTATTCAGACACAAAATAGTTTGTCAAACCATCTTCTCTTATCGGTTGAACTGCATGTCTGATTGACCCGATTCCAATGTTTGAATTATCAATTTTAGCATATTATGACTGATTTTGATGATACAAATTCCGTATGGTTGATGTCATACAACAAAGACATGTAGGCAAACACATGTTTTGTTGATTTTCTCCCGAAAAAATGTTGTGCTGAGACCGTTTCGATAATCATCCCAATCATGATAGTGCGCTAGGACCATCTACTACACCTGGTCATGCTATGTCCTGTTTTACTGGCTATGTTAACCTCAAGCATCCCCAAACTGCCCAGCCACAAATATCCAGGAAGACCGAAATTCATGTTAGCAGTATACACTTGAAATGACAAATACAATTGAAATGACAACACAAAACAAATATCAAAACAACAACATAATCCCATCCCTCAATATCAAATACATTCGATTTTTTCCGAGCCAAAATTCAGAAGACCCACGGAGTTTTCACCGAGTTTTCATGGTGAACTGCAGCACCTCAGGCGAGGTCTGCGCCCATTGCCGTCGCTTCTGCGGCTCTTTGGCCTCCGCCTTGCGCAGATGTCTGGCCGCCGGAAAGGCGGGGGAGCTGGAGGTGCCAAGGGCGGTGGGCGGGTCATCCCACCATTGATAGAGGGGATCACCTACGAATCGGGGGGATTTTCCGATTAAAATTGGTGATTTTCCATAGTTATCCAGAGGGTATCAGCAAATGGCTGGGTTGAAATTCTGAAGCCTTTTTCTAAGATGTGTTTATTCTTTTGGAGCCCTGGTGATTGAAAGAACCTGAAAGGATTTTCAGGGACTTTGAGGAATCTTATGAATGTCCACCACCGTGGTATCTCTCAGATGGTGGTTGCTCACTCTCTGCTAAGATGGCAGTATCAGTCAATACAACATTTATGTCACTGGGTTCCCTCACGCTCAGCCACTGGTTTCGATTCTGCCGGGATCTTCCGCGGCGTTCCCCGACGTGGCTATGGCATAAAATCCCCATGGCATCCTAGGACCCAATAATATGTATGGGATGAACATCCATCACGTCCCAAAGAGTTTGGGATGAACAGAACGAGAGTCCATGGGGGTGCACTGACCCATAGCATAGCCATGTTTCTGCTACAGGACTATGTGGAGGATCCCAAGCTGCTTGCTCAGTTAGAGCAGGGCCCGTGGTATTTACGAGACCGTCGGCCCTGTGACAATTGCGACGCCGTGTTCTGCAGTGAAGAATGCCACCTGGCTTTGACCAAGTGAACTGTTCCTCAACTTAGCTAACTAAATCCCATTAAATTCCGTTAATTTCCACTCAAACCACCATTGAAACCACCGTTCGGCTTTCCCACTTTGTGGCTCCCAGGGTCCCATGGTGCGACCCAGGCTATGAGGCCGGACAGCGTGAAGGTTGGCACCGGGTGCTGTGTACTGACCTGACCCCGGAGCAACGCAATGTCGCTTGGAAGGGCCTCGGTGGCTGGTTTCAATGGTGGTTTAATGGTATGTTTTATGGAAATCCAATGAGAAGGGTGGTTTGAATGCAATTTAGTGGGAGGAAATGGGATTATAATGATGATTATACAGATGGGATTTAATGGCATTTAACGAGAATATCATGGGGAATGTCATGGGGATACTGGGATATCACCTACTTGGGCAGGGGAGGGGGTTATAAATGGATACAACTATTGTGATAACCTCTACACGTTTGGGATATAACCTCTATAGCTAAGGTTGTATATCCACTGATAATCCCAACTGCACCCACACTGCTGTTCACACCAAATAGCTGGGGTTGCTGGACGTTCATCCCTTAAGAATAAAGAGATGATAGGTTTTGATCCATCCCCATGATGTGGCTCAAATCACAGAATAGATACAATGCAAGTTGGAATCCCAAGAGGGAGAATTTTACCAAGAAGTACATCTGATTTGTTTGATCAGATCTTCAAGGGTGTTTGGTTTCTGCCAAAAAAAGGTATGTTTTCCAGGGTTTTTGCACCGCAAGGAAGGTTTGTCTGAAAATAGAGTCCCCCAAATTCCACTGGTTAGTCACCAGTTTCCCACTACACGGCCATATGTTATTGGCAAATCCATCACTTTGAGACACATCCAATTTCAAATATAATTTTGTTTGTCAATTTCCGCAAGACAAAATCATTATCGTTGGTTAAACGCCCATGTAATATTGGTTGACTCATAGTTTTCGCACAGACACACAAAAAAACAATGTTGGTGATATATCTCATCAATATCCCCAGGATTTTATTATCAATCAATTTCTAATTTTGTCCCATTAGTTTTTGGGTTGGTTAAATCAAGTTAAATCCCAATTTGTTTGATGGTTGAATCCACTATTGCGGTTGCTTTGATACCCTGTTTTTGGTTAAAAAAAGCTAGCGCCAGGTCTGGAAATGCTTCCAGCAGTACAGCACCAAATACCACGAACAGTTCACTGCTGCAGCGCAAGTCATTGCTGAAATTATCTCATTAGTGGAGCCGCTTGGAACATCGGGATCAAAAATCTGGAACTGGGAGAGTCTTTGGGACATCTTTAGGGAATAAGTACTTAAAACATGAATGGAAACTCGAGATTTAAATCCTAGGTACAGAGAGTTGAACATGTAAGCCGAAATGGAGTATACCTTCATTTCTGGACTGCCTACGCAAGGAATTTAGATGGATTTTGGAAAGCTCCATCTATTGAATTGTTTTTGTCTTGACGCGGAGCTGAATTAGTTTGCGCCACAATACACAAGCAGGCTTCAGGATGAAGAAACAATATTTACATTGTGATTTGGCCTTCCAAAGCTCAAAGGTGGGCAGATGTTCTAAGCTGAGTGTGTCCTTCAAAGGATTTTAGGACACGAGATGAGGATGGGTCAAAACGCATAGATAGCATATTTGGATACCCTCCGGTAATCAAACGTAGCAATTGGAAATCCCTTATAAATGGAGGTTTTAATGGGAAAATCCCGTATAAATGGTGGATTTTCCATTGCCACGTTTGATTACCAGAGGGTATATGTATTGGGGGATGAACATCACATCGATTTGTGTCCACGCTATTCTTGATATTCGCCAGGATTTTGACCGATTGCTGGGCGTCAACCAGGTTTGAATTGCATTTTTCATCACACTTTTTGCAGATCATGCGAAGTGAAGCTTCAGATAGAAACCATCCTACTCGTAGTGTCTTAGTGTGGATTTGGACAGGTCCGCTTTGACCCCTTCAACCCCAAGCATAGGATCTCTAGAAACTCCACAAGGCTTTCCCAGGATACCAAACAATCCCCAAGTTGCCTGCAACTCCTCACCACATCACAAGAAAACCGCAGGGTTTTGCTGCGAAGCCACACCCTCTGCAAATGTCACCTGACCAGTAGACACCAGCACGGGCAGCAACACAGAGTTGCTCCAACTCCAACCCAAAGTCAGGCTTGATGAGAACCAGTTTTGTCACTAATCCCATCCGCTACAGTATCCCATGAAAAATGCCCATTGATATACCCATGAAAAATCACCATTTTGGATGGTTCAACTCCATGAACCCACCATCCTTCACCAGTTTTCCCTGGGTCATTTCTTGGGGCTTCCATGTTGCACCACTGGCCGGGCCCAGTCGGTGCCTGTGCTAGTGAAGGTATCATGGCGTTCAGCTCTACGAAGCCATGGCTTACTTCAGCCGATTCATGATGCTTGGTGCAATGGAAACGGAACGTTTGGTGAGTTTGAAGAAGAAATGGAGAGTTTAACATGGTTGAAGAAAGAAGAATGATGTATATATATATATATTATATTATATCGGGTGTTACCAATAAGATATGGGTGTGGTGGAGATATGGAAGCAATCAGAATTGACAGTTGATCTCAGGATTTTTTTTGGGTGGCATGTTCAAACTAGAGTCGAAAAGTAGATGCTTCTCAGTCTGTTATCACCGTTGATTAATATGTGGTTTCAGCCAAAAAAAAGGTTCAATCTTGGCTTGTAGATTCTCTGCAGACAGGGCTGTGTGGGTTTACTTATTGTTGTTTTTTCTGCTATTGTTCTCTTTACCTCTTTTACTTTTATGTTCATCTTTGTTGTTTATTCTACTAAATGCCACATCGTGCTCAAATATCCAAATAAGCTAAATACTACGCAGAATGTAGAATGGAGAAGCTGTGTTATGACCAGTAAACTCGATCATATTTTGTAGACAAGCAAACCATGCTGCCCTTGAATAGGACACTATAAATACTATAGGAATGTAACATGTTGCGACTGACCAACTTGATGTGTTTGATCATCTTATTCCTTTAGCCAAAAGACTCTGCGTGCAGCATGAAAAAAAACTGGTCTTTCGCCATGAACTCCGATGCAAATAAACAGCACCATGAAATATTCCCAACATTAGATGCCTCAAGCGTGTTTCGAGGTTGTTTTCTACATAGGAGCAACTGGGAGGTGAATGACCCATGTGGCTGACTTCAAGAACTCCAAGAAATCCAACTGATCAAATTTGCTGGAGGTTTTCTTTGAGAACTTACCCTCTGGTAAACTAACATAGCTATTGAAAATGGCTATTTATAGTTGATTTTCCCATTAAAAATGGTGATTTTCCATAGCTATGTTAGTTTACCAGAGGGTACATTGATCCAGGGAAGAGAATCTGTTTTGAAGATGATTTTGCTATTGGAAAGGACCACATATTTGGAAAGCAATATTGAACATGATAAATTGAATAATTAAAAATGAATAAATGGAAATGAGCAAATCAACCGGGAAAAACTGTCCGAGCCATCCCTGCAGAATGAGGAAGATGTCTTGGCTGAATATGCAAAGCGTACCATCCATGTCGATGTGCCAAGCTGGACCGCTGACTGGGAAACTTGGTGCCCTCGCGCAGGGCAAGAGGGAAAAGCGACAGCAAGCCACTCTCCTCAGGTGCAGAGCAAGGTTTTCGGGAGTGCGGGAACCACTTTTCATAAGTGATTCATAGGCCAGATATGTTTCGGCTACCTTATATTCTCTATAACTATCTATAGCTGGGCTTTATGACGGGTTTTTACCCAGATGGCAACTGAGATGCACATCCAAGAAGGTTTTTACCTTCAGGGAAACTGTGGGAAATGATACCCTTCCGATACCCAACCCGTGGAAGCTGAGGTGATGAAGTGTTTTTTTTCTTTTGACTTTCAAAATGTTCTAAGCTGTTTGAAGTGATATCAGAAGTAGCACCCATTTTCCTGGGTTTGTTTAGTCGGTGATTTGACTTATTTTCCCAGTGGAACATCCGCCAGAAATGGGGAATCTATAGATTTTCTACACATATATTTCTTTGGGACCCCTTAAACACAAATCCAAGTGTCCTCAGCAACACATGACTCAGAACTTAGGTGATGCTGGCATCCCTGGAATTGTTGGTCGCCATTCTCTGGGAAGAACGATGGTCAGAGTCATGGTTGGAGCTGGGGATCTGGGGCAATCTGAGAAACATACCCAGCTTAGATCATCGCGAAGCCTTGGGATCTCGTGGTGAAACAATCCCTATCTTCAAGTGTCATTCACCTTACCCATGCCCATGTCCCTTGAGATGTCTTCGAGGTGGTGAAACTCAATCCCTACCCTTCAGGAATTGAGCCTGGTAATGGACAATAACCATAGATAAATATAGATAACCCATTTATCCAGTATTCAGTTTTCCATGTGTTTTCTCAGCAAAAGGTTTTTGGATTCTGCATGATTTTCCACCATGGTTCGGTGTGGCACGTTGTGCCCCATTTTCCACGGCTAAGGAGTTGCTCTCCTTGGATTATTATTCCAACCTGGTGGGTCAGTTCTCCTTGTCCAATGTGTGGGTTCAAATGGCGCCTTGGCTCTACCGTCACCTTGGGGCGCTGCAGTAAACCTTGGTTGGGCAGGTGAAAAAGATGGATTATGTCGAGCCATGAATTGGGAATATGATTGTCCGAAAATAGGCTAACGAACTACCAAAAACTCTGGGTTTATATGGGTTTATTAAATCATAATGGTTCCTATTGACATCGTAATTATTCCCCATGTTCAGAAACTCAGATCCACATTTACCATACCCATCAAAAGACATAGTATTTGGATGTTTTTTGGGGGAGAATGTCTAAAGATCACCCACACAGTACAAAGAGAGCAAGTAAAACAATACATGGCAAATTGGTTGAATTTGGTTACATGTCCACTCACGGTCAGCCGTGTGTTTAAGGTTGTGCTTACATCGAACTTATATTCATGCATGGAGTTTTGCATTTGCGACGATGTGCGCATCTTCCGTCCTTGTGAATGCAGCCACAAGTGACGTGCACCTTAAATGAAACCAATAAGCCCCCGCAAAAAGGAGTATTTAGTTTGATTCCACCAATGAAAGTGTTGGCGTTGCAGCGTTGCCCATCATTTGTGCTTTGCTATGTTTGCCATGGTCGTTTGATCAATTACAGTATTTCTATTGGCGGATGGTCACACATCCATCGGGAATGTTCTAATGGAGATTCCCAGTTTCATGGTGGGATGACCAGCCCCATTACTCCCTTGTTTCAACATGTCGTGACCATGGCACATGTCGAGATTCACAGCCAACCTCCAAGGAGCATCCCCTGAACCAGACACTCCAAGAACACCTTCTTGACGACACTTTCCGCCATCAATATGGAGGTCTTTATGCAGCGTGGGATGTGAGGGTAAGACCGGTTGATCGGTAGGTGAAGAATGGAGAAGGCGAAACGAAAATGCACTTAAAAACTTAGCTGATTCCAAGTATCGCCAGGAGTGTGCTCGATGAGTGGTATCAGGGAGACCCTCTTTGGTGCCCCATTGGAAAAGTCCAACAAATCACCCATTTGTTTTTATGATCTGTCGTTCTTGTTTGACTTGGGATTCCTAGCATCCATGCACGCAATTATATGGGATCGTTCATCCGGCATGATGATATATGACGGAAGAGTTCCTCGATAGCTCTTTGGGGTCCTTTGCACAGCCCTCAAGTTTGAAGATTAATTGTGGTCTTTTGGTCATTCCTATAGGACCTATCCATCCAGGGGCTTCCCAATTCCTTGATCCGCGTCGTGAACCTGACGTTTCAGTGAGGTTTGTTGAGAGCATGTCAAGAGGCAGCTCAAAAGGTGAAAGTGGCCGCCCAGGACAGGGCGGGCTCTTGACTTTGGTGGTTGTCTGGTGGAAAAAAGAACTTTCCTGGCTGCCTGAGTAAACAACAAATCTGGAAGATTTGGGACGAGCAACCTATGACCCTCGACCAGAGAGGTAGAGAGAGAATTGCAGAGGTCCCTGACCTGCTGAATTGCCTAGGATCTATGGAGGAATCGACTGAGCAATGACTGATGTTTGTTGATGTTTTTGATTTGTGGGTTATAATTTATAATTTAATGTGTTATGCACATGTTTCTATCTCTGCGGGAACGTCACCACCGGCCGCATAATTTACCGAGCAGCATGTGCAAGACTCGCGTTCGTTGTCTTGCCACTTTTTGATACTCCTCCAGGACGAAGAAAGTGAAAATCCGGAAGAGACCGGGAAGCTCCCTGAGAGCATCAGTGAGGAGTTCTTCTCACTCCCCAGGTTTGAAGGAAGTGCCCTATATCCCTGTGTGGCCTTGTCGAATCACAGTTGTATCCTGCACGCACTTCACTGGTGCCTGCTCTATTTGGATGGGTTTGGGATATTTCTCGTTGGATATCTCCATCTGTGTCCAAATGTCTAGTGGACCTTGTTTCTGTTGTTCAGCACGTATTCTCCACGCATCATGTTGTGGCGCAGTGTCGCGAACAACTGGTTAGATGATGTCAGATGTTCATCCCACGACTCGTTCGGCAATGAACGTGATTGTAGCCTGCTTATGGTATAGATCCCAGGAATCAAGGACTTACGATCACCGGGCTCTTTAGCCACTGCTGGGTTGCAATGTTCAAACATGGTTGTTTGGATCTTCAATTTCCACCCACCCGGAGACCCATACCCATCTAAGCAATGCCCAGAAACCCCGTTGGAGATGTTGATGTTTGATGAACAGTTCAGACTTGTGGGGCAAAGAACAGCTAAACTGAACTGCAAAAGCTGCAGCCATTTCTGTTTTTCAGGAAAGGACTGTTCTCCAATATCCTGAGACTCTGAGACAGTTCTCTCCCTTCGCTGAGGCATCCCCAACTTCACCATGCGCTATAGGGATGGAGCTTTCGCTGACATGGTGGCGGTACGAGACATTCAGGTGCCGTTTTGTTGGGGATGGGGCGGATGGGGCGGATGGGCCGAGGCCGTAGCTTGGGATGAGATGAAGAGTTGGTTGTTTTGGTCAAGTATAGCAAGACCATGCAAGACCATTGAATCAAATAATACCCTACAGTGAACTAACATAGCTATGGAAAATGGCTATTTATCGCGTTTTTTTCCCATAAAACATGGTGATTTTCCATAGTTATGTTAGTTTACCAGAGGGTATCCCAAATACTGCTGGGATTACATGGAATTTCGGAGATGTGGCGCGCAGTGAGCCAGGCTTGGATCCCCATGTTTGTCGGTTTCCTTCCATGCCATGATTGTGCGACTACAAAACATTACAAAGGGGCAAGGACATCATGCCCAAAAGGGACAAAACAATACAACACATATAATTCTGTATTTACCTGTAACTCCGAATTTCCAGTTTTTGTTTGATCGTTTGGGTTTGCCCAGTAGTTTTTGTTGACTATGCTTTAGGGGTACTAGATTGTTTATCTTTGATTTCTTTACCAAATGCAAATCCAGGTCGAAGCTCCAATTGATAAGTTTGCAATGATCTTTTTGCTGAAAGACCAGCTGATTTAGGGGGTTTCCTAAAATGGGGGTACCCAAAAATGGATGGTTTATAATGGAAAATCCTATTAAAATAGATGATTTGGGGGGTACCCCTATTTTAGGAAACCTCCATTTGATGATTAATATTTGATGACAATTCCATGACTTATGTTCGTGATGTTTCTTCAACTCTCTTTGTGTACCATACAGAATTTCATCTGCCCACCCAGTACTGGGACCGTTCCAAGCCAGGCAGGTGACGAGCTGAACTTGGCCTATGTCTCACCCTCGCTGCCGCTGCCAGAGCGTGTGGCCAGTCTTTGGAAGACCTGGGGCTTCGTTTGCACCTGCCGCAGGCGGGCAAAAGTATCCAATGGCCAAGGTGCCAAACAGAACTCCCCTAGGTTTTTTGGTTAGATATCTTGGATATATCAGGTTGATAACTCCAATAGTTTTGAGGCTATCTTGTATTTCTGGTAGATATATCGACCTGATGAATGGGTGTTATAAACCCACAAACATAACTAGGGCGACTACCTTGTAGAGAAATTATGGCTATAATCCATGTTTGTACCAGTGATAGCCTTGGTTTTAGGTGACTTACCACTACGGCATAATCATGGGATTCCAAGCAACTCTCCCCAAAGGTGACATCGGGATGTGGGGATGGGAAACTTCATAGCCTAATCGTTGGTTACAACCGCCTAGTACTCCTTCATGCTCATTCGCAACACTCAACTGTCAGTTCAGTTCGTGAACAATTTGGGGGTTACAAAAAAAAAAAAACAATGTTAAGATATTTTAAGCGTCATGTGAGTCCAGTGTTATCTGTGGTCTGGAGGAAAAGTCACATCCTGGTTGTCGGGCTTGTAGCGTCAACAAATTGTTGATGTTCCATCATATTTGGATCAGAACTCCGTACGGTGCGATCTGCCACATGCCGTGCTTTGGGAAGAGCCAGATCAGGCAACAGCCCTTACTTGTCAACATTGGTTGTGGAAAATGTGGAAGACATTGCCTTGAACCTTTTGCGCAGAAAAGTGTCCTTTTGGCGACGTTTCTTGAAGATTTTTCCTACTTGTAGGGCAAAGTTTTTACAGACAATGGCTGACGGTACACATAAGAATGGACCAACTGCTTTTCTCCGAAGAACATTTCTGGACCAGGGGTGGACCTGTCACCCTGACGGTGAAGAGATACATCAGCGAGGATGGGCGGTTGAACTGGATCAGAGACAGCAAAAGCTATGTCCGTAAATTGTTAAGCCTTGCCTGGTCTGCGGTTGCTTGTGCCCATGTTCAACATCGACCAAGTTTTGATGCTCTTCATGTGGATGTCCCTGCTTTCCATGCCGCCATTAGTACACTTGATGACGCTGCCAAAGACAGATGCACTCAACTTGGCAACTGGCAAGCATGTCACTAATGATGCATTGGTACACTACTCAAAGGGAGCCAAGGACAATAAATGCCCGTTTTGTCAGTGCAAAGATGGCAGATTGCATAGAGTGATGCACTGTACTCAAACGGCCTCATATCGTGAGCAACACCCTGCGATGATGGCATGGCTCAAGGAGCAAGACAACATCGTTGCTGTTTGGGGTCTTCTCCCGATGGAGCTTGATTGGGCTGACTGGCGTTTTGAGAATCGTACGGTTTTTCCTCTTCTTACCACACCCAGCACTGGTGCGGCTTACTATGCTGATGTGTTTACAGATGGAAGCGCCATAGGACAAGGCAGAACGGGTTTGACAGTTGCTGCAAGTTCTTTTGTTCGCTGCCAAGGGTTTAAAATAATTTCACAAGTGGCGGAAGCTGTGCCAGGTACTGACCACTCTGCATATCGTGCTGAAATTTGGGGGATCGTGATGGCTCTTTCACGGTTTCGCTATGTCCATGTTTACACAGACTGTGCAAGTGTCATTTGTAATTTGTTTTCCGCCATTGCTGCAAGACGAACCAACTCATTGCCGAAGTTTGCAGACCATGAAGACTTGTGGAACCTTGTTTGGCAGTTATTGCAGGAACGTGATCCAAACTCTGTCCATGTCACAAAAGTCAAAGCTCACCAAGATATCCAAAAGGTTGCTGATCCCACCAAAAGATGGATGGCATTTATGAATGACAAAGCTGACAAGTTGGCCAAGAAATGCATCCGGTCTACATGGGGTCTTGATCTCGAGGTCATCACTGACAAACTTGCCACCCGTGAAGGTGACATCGTTTTTCTGCGGGAATTTTTTGTCATGTGGAACCAGATCAATGTTGAGGCTATCAAGCGTTGTAAACTTGTGAAGGAATCCAACGTTGCGCCGGCTTTTAAGCTCACCTTTGACCCTTCTCAAGCTGTTGCGATGCAATGCGCAGTGCCTGATGATGCCATTGACTCGTGCATTTACACTGCGGAGTTTGCGCGACGTGTCATCCGATACTTTGATGGTTTGGAGTGGGACTTTTCACAACCACCGGTAAGTATTTTGGAACTGTACGTCGACTTTGCATTATCCAGTGGTACTGTTGCGCCATGTTTGGTCCACAAAGGTGCACGGGGTTCCAGGGGACCTGTTCGTTCGTCGCACGAACAGGTTTCCTGGAACCTCGTGCACCTTTATGGACCTGCTTGCCTGACTTGGATCCTGTTGCAGATCTCCAGCACTCAGGGAACAAAGCAGGGTTTGGAGCAAGATCTTGGCTCAGACAGCATGCCGACAATGCCCCTGAGCAACCATCCAGAGGTTGTCAAAGTTTAACCAAATATGGATATTCTCAACAACACTATGGGGTCCCAGGATGTCCTAGATTTCGTAGTGGCCTGAGAGTGCTCAACACTCTATGGTGTTTCTTCCATACTCCGTCTGGAACAGCACAAAACATGAACCGAAAGTTGAACCTTCACTGCCTGTCTTTAGGTGGTGCGTAGATCTAGGTATGCCCTCTGTTTCCAACACAGAGTGTCTTGCATTCGTACGGTAATTCAATGGCACGCTGCCTTTTTACCAGCTGCCAACATTCGTGCACGACCACTTGCCAGTGGTGTCCGTAGGAACATTTCTTGCGAGCCCGGTCAATCTTTAACATGTCGTAGTCATAACGCAATATGCTGTGTGACATCGTAGCTGAACCAAGGCATGCGAGAGGAAAGGTCCGAAAAGTTGCATCATATTTGGGATGATGGTCCTGATGATGGTCCTGATGATGGTCCAGAGTGATCTTCACGGCCTTCACGTTTTCTTTTCTCCAGGGTTGTAACCACCAAGCTGATATTGGGCATGACCCATCACATCCCACTATTATCCCTGTTCTTGTTGGTTTGCACATTGACATTGGTAGTAAATATCATTTGGTAATCAAACATGGCAACGATGGAAAATGACCTATCTATAGATGCTGTTCCTATTGAAATGCACCTGTACTTACAGGCGATTTCAGAGCCGGCAATGTTTGCTTATCGGAGAGTGTATGCAATCTGGGGCCCTCGAGTCGTATAAGTTGGTTGCTATAGATTTTCTACCATAAACATCCATAGACCATAGCAAAGCTTAACCAGCGCACAGAATATCCATGAATGTCTCAGAGCCTCGTCATATCTCACTGGCTACAAGATGGGCTTCCCACTTTTGTTTTTTGGTTTTTACACTGTATGAATACTATTGAATACTAGTACAATATGACATATATATAATCATGTAAATAATATATATATATATATTTATATTAGTTCAATCTAGTTCATTATGTTCCCCTAGTCAACCCGTCAACTTGGCGAATCTTGGTGCAGGTGTCAAGACGAGATCATGCTCCGCGCGGTGAAGTCCGAAAACCCTGAAGGTGGGTCCGAATTTTGAGAGGCCAAACGAAATCCTACGCCATTACCCTCCAGTAAACTAACATAACTATGGAAAATCACCATGTTGAATGGGAAAATCAACGAACTAAATGGCAATTTTCAATAGTTATGTTAAATTACCAGAGGGTAACCTGGTTTTGTTTCAGGTGATTTGTATTGATTTGTTTTTTTCCCAATAGGAGATCCATCCTTGGGGATTTTTTTTTTTTTGGGGGGGGGTCCCTTAGGCTTAAAATCCACCTTAAGCAAATGGGATGACTTTAGGGGAAAAACTCTCCAACATCTATGGATCTACAGCTGCATCAATTGGTCACGAGATGTCGCCTTCGCCAGCTCCAGTCTCTGCAGGGATGGCATGAAACAACTTGGTGTGCCTGAAATTGGTTGGGTTTACCCTCTGGTAAACTAACATAACTATGGAAAATCACCATCTTTAATGGGAACATCCACTATAAATGGCCATTTTCAACAGCTACGTTTAATTACCAGAGGGTATTTTGTTTTGACCCAAACCATTTTTGATTCACCAGGGGCACCATGCCAAGACAGACCCATATTGAGGTGATACATGCATCTTATAGAACAGACTTCCCGCGCATTGTTGCTGGACAACTTAGTCTCGAAAAATATGATTCAATGATGTTGCCCTTTTTTGATCCTCTCGGGATTCAATCCCATTCTGATAGCATGACTTCCTGGTTCCAATCAGATCGTCACCATGACATTGACCATTCGAATACCATTTGGAGGAGGTGGATCCCCAGATCAGAAATGGTGGTTCATCACCAATGTATATAACTGTAGTTAATTATAGTTATATACTCGTACCCATCAAGGAACCTTGTTAGTTCAACCAACTTAACTAACAAAACTGCAGCGCCACCTTGTATCCCCATTCTCGGAAACACCAGGTGACCCATGAAAAATACCCCATCCCATGCCAAATCTTAGCTAACGTTCGCTGGGCACCATTGAGGGCGATGATGTCCCTCTCAAGAAAGGTGATTCTCTCCATAACAAACTGTTAGATTACAAGAGGGTATTTCCCATTAATATCCCCCGTCTTTGTTGGTTAAATCATCTTGAACCCCTAGTCATCAATATTAAATCCAATAGACAAATCCATCAAACAATCATTAAAGCCTCATCAAATCCCATTAAACCACCATAAACTAGCATTTAGATCCCATTCAACCACCATATACCACCATAAAATCCTCATCAGAAATCCCTATTCATCACAGTGAAATCCTCCAGAGGGATCCCCTGACCTTCCAGGAGACGTAGCCTCCGGTCTCCAGCTGTCCTCGGCCGGCCTGGCTGCGGCCATGGCGCTCCAAAGGGTCCGACCGGCCACGGCGACCACGGAAGCCGAGGACACCCGGCTACAAGGGGCCGTTTGCCACGGGAATCATGGTGGGTTAGATGGATTTTGATGGAATTTCATGGGATTTAATAGAAGTTAGTGTGATTTGATGGGATTTATTGTTGTTTTTCCCATTGGTCATCCACCAGAAACGGTGAATCTAGTGGGATTCTTTGTTATTTTGATTGGCGGGGCCCTAAGCAATCCAAGCAAACAAACTGGGGATTATCGGAGGGTACTCCTTTCCCAAGAATCATAATATAACAGTGTGCCCAAATGGCTCCGGACGGTCTGTCCGGAATATCTTGCCGCAAACGGGTACCCTCCGATAATTCAACAGTTTGCTATTGAAGCCATACCCCAATGAGTTCGATGGTACATCAAACATTTTTTTTAATAGCAAACTGTTGAATTACCAAAGGGTAATGGTATGTAGTGGTAGTTTTTTTGTTTTAATGACACGAATTAGTCTTCGAATCCTTCTGGGTTGGTACCTGTTTGAGCCATACCTCAACTTCAATTGCTCTTACTCTCCGGCTAGCACAGCAATGACAAATCTTCTGATTTAATTATTACTATCCAACAATAGTAGTGTTTTGATTTTACTGTTGGTCGGAAAAATCATAAGATTTCCAGTACTAGCAATAGGAATAGTAAACTTATGATTTTGTTACTCTGACTTTTACTGTTACTGTTACTATTCCTACTATTAGCACTACTACTACTACTACTACTACTACTACTACTACTACTACTCCTGCTACTACTACTACTACTACTACTACTACTACTACTACTACTACTACTACTACTATTACTATTGAAAGGGGATTTCCAATTGCCATGATTGATGAACAGTGAATATTCCAGATTCAACAAATGTGACGTCACTGTTGACGATAACATCTACATACATTAGATCGGTTAGATTTGTCATGTTTGATGGCGTTAAACAGAACATGTTCTAGCAACCCCAACAATATGCCAAAAAGTTGGGAACCTGGAAAATATGTAGGGAAACACCACCGAACTACCATTGTAGTTTTCCTGTTGTTCTGCATCTTTTTTGGGGGGTCGGTATATTATATCCACACCTTACACTAACTTACACCTACACAGTTTGGGTTATATGGTTGTGAAGCAAGATCTTTGGATGAAGATCTTCCATTTCATGTAGCAAAGACATTGTCTTTCAGGCTTTTTCACTGGCCAGGATGCATCGGATGGATCTGAAGATGTGAGTAGCTCCGAGTCAGATGCCAGTAGTGAGGACCTTGGAGATGCTGGTGCCTTGGCAGCAGCGGTGGCAATCCATGGACTTTGGAAAATTCTAAGCAACTTGTTGGTGAATTTGCCCCTAACATGAATTGAAAACTAAAGATTCCAGGTTCAGAGTTGAAAGATGGAGCCGGAAATTGGGATTTTCCGAACAAATGGGGCGATAAACGACAATAGTTAATTGAGTTTAAGCATGTTTTAACCTGTTGAGCTGGGGTCTTTCTATCCATCGCAATTTCTGACCTGACTTTGGTTGTGACGCTTAATGCTTGGAACCAGCCCACATTCGGTTTAAATCAGGTCGTGAAATTGTGTAATTTGACTACATGACCCCAAATGAAGCGTTATTTTATCAAAGACAATAGGTGGGCAATGCCAACCATTTTCTGGTGTTTGATGATTTTATGCGGCTAATACGAACTGTTTTCTTCAAGATTTTGCTATTACTATACGGGAACACCTACAACTAAGCAGGCTTGGGGAGGACACAAGGTGAGCTGTGCTGAACTTGGAGATTTCAACGAGATTTCAACCAACAAATGTAATTATACAAATTGGTGGTTTCCTAAAATGGAGGTACCAAAAAAAGGATGGATTAGAATGGAAAATCCCGATAAAATGGATGATTTGGGGGTACCCCCCCCATTTTAGGAAACATCCAAATGTAGGGATTTCACATGATTTCACCGATTTCACCCGCGTAAAAGGGATGGTCAAGAAAAATCGGGCTTGTTGACTGGAGCGCAGCTGCATTTTCTAGGGCAGTCACCGGGCATTCGTGATTGAGTGGCGAAAAACAACATATAAACCAGCCACTGTTTTCCCCATGCACAATGCTGTGGCTGCCTACCTAGTTTGGCCCTGAAACTTCCCTGGAGACTTGCTTTTCGCCTGTGCAGGCATAGTTTTGCACAGACCCACAGGAAAGAAACTCCATTGATTGCTCAATTTTAGATGTTAACAACACGATGTTTAACGGTATACTCCCATTTGGAACTACACAGCTTAATTGTATTTTCCTATGTTTGCATGGTATCTTCATGCATCTTCTCATTCTTCCATGGTAATTCATGGTATTTTGCCCTTACTTCCATGGTCTTTTCCCATATCTTCCCATCAAAACCAACTATTTTCCAACATTTTGCCATATTTCCCAAGATTTTGCCATAGTTTCCCAGCCTTTTTCCATCCCTTTCCTCTTCGAAGGCGTGGCCACGGCGCGCAACGCGCCCTTCAGTGGCCCCCTGGGCGTGTCGCAGATTCCCGAGAGCGTCACGAAGATCGAAGCGGCGATGCAGGAGATGATGGCCCGACCTCACTGTGACCTCACTGGAATATATGGTTAGTATAGGGGAATCATCCCCAAATGGCCTTAATTCAAATTAGTGAATTACTATAATTTACCCAGAGGTATCTACCATGAGATATCATGGGATATCTATGGATACCCTCTGGTAAACTAACAGCAAACCATAGGAAAACCATAGGAACATGGTGGTTTAATGGGATTTTAATGGGATTAATGATTATTTACCCTCTGGTAAACTAACAGTTAGCTATGGAAAATGGCCATAGAAAGTTCGTTGATGTTCCTATTAAGAATGGTGTTTTTCCATAGCTATGTTAGTTTACCAGTGGGTATCTACCATATAGACACCATGGAACATATCTATAGAACATAGATCTACCATTGTCATTTATCTGGATATATTTGTCAATAGAACTTATCTATATGTTTCTACTATGATATGTATGATAGATGTGACAATGATCTGACACAATCACAGAACCCATGTTTGACAGATAATAATGAGGCATAAACCATAATAGTTAGTGATAGATGGACACCATGATTGATATATCTACCATAAACCATGGGAGAATTGTGGGAAGACTATGGTAAACCATGATTATCACATATTATGACTATCTAACTATAATTATGTATGATTATGGGATATATCATATATATATATATATACATATACATATATATATATATGATATAATTATCTATGATATCTATTATATATCTATGGATAACTCATGATAACTCTATGGTATATTATATAACTGTATAACTTTACGAGTTTGTGGAGCAGTGAGCCGTTCGAGTTTTACATAGTTATACCATGTTATACCCTTGTTGATGGATTAGGAACTAGAGCTATTAACGCAGCTGGTTTTTGGGGACTACGGCATGAATAATTAACATGATACCTCTGCACCAATCAGTATGCTGGGCTGGGAATAGTGGTATTTTTCATAGGTCACCTGGTGTTGTTTGAAACTGCAGATGACTTCCAGTAAAATATCATAGATATGGAAACATAATGGTTTTTCCATCTATATATAATGGTTTTCCAAGAGTGGTCATGGCTGACTTACACGCGCCATGCGTAGTTAGTAAACTTGTTATTGCTTGGGTTACATCCACTTATAGACGGGTAATTATACAATGGGTTGTAAGCTGTTGTGAGTTAGAATTCAGTTGATAGCAGCCAACCAACTCCTTAATACTCGTGAGCCATAACAAATACTAGTAGATGACAATAGGAGATTCCTCTTTTTTCAGAAAATTGTGATTAATCGGCGGGTTTACCAACAATGTATGGCTATGTGCTGGGTAGTCCTTTGATGGGTACTTTCGTACTATGTTTGCTATTTTGACTGTAATACATTATCCATCATTATCCTAACCAAATATCAATTATGGTATAAATATTGGTATCCAATGATTTTGACTGTAATATTTATACTGTAACCAGCCAAACTTCTTTTTGTTACAGGGTATCCAATATTGGCCATGTTTTGAGCCATAAAAAATGCTGCGAACACCGGAGATTCTGAGATTCGTCCGAATCTAAGATGGTGGATTCGGAGTTAGCACCAAGTCATAGCCATGTGACAAAGATGATAGAATTATATAGAACGATTGGATTTTGAAGTACAAAATGGGTGTGAAATGATTATAATTGCTGAAGAACTTTACAAACCATGTTATTTTGAGGTACAGTGCTTAGTGCTTCATGAGAATGCATTTTCGAATTGTCCACCAGCATCTTGGATGCTCACCGGTGTTACGGGCATGATGTAGCAGAATTCATTGAAAACCGCGCAGTGTCAAAGAGTCAATCTCCCAGTGAGGCGGCAGTAGGTTTCAAGCTGAGATCTGATTAATCAGTGGATTCTATAGGGTTTCTGATAAAATGACTAAGCATGGATACCAACACTGACAATACTGCAAGATGGGATGCCCATCCCGGTTCCAATTTCCACTACAGAATGCAGGGACCTAGGGCCCCTACAAACCCTCAAAAACAGCTGTTTTTGTAGGAAATCTTGGTCTTGGAGCC
>BGPT01001443.1:36747-65670 GCA_003297045.1 Symbiodinium sp. clade C Y103 | reverse complement strand
GGTAGTTCATTTCTTTTGGAATGCAGGCATGTATTTTCTAGCAGTTCGACCTGGGAATACCTTTTTGTAGGGCCTTCGGTTGGTCGTGTTTTCAAAGCGAGTCTTGGGAACAAAAATAGGCATTTTGTTCACCGGCCGAGGGCTTTCTCTACAAAATGCTGGCCCAGGGTTGGGAAAGGGGACCCCAAAAGTCAGAAGAGGGGTTGGGCGCACGTTNTCCATTTTGT
The DNA here is from genome assembly GCA_003297045.1 of Symbiodinium sp. clade C Y103. Lineage (NCBI taxonomy): Eukaryota > Dinophyceae > Suessiales > Symbiodiniaceae > Cladocopium > Cladocopium sp. clade C. Next base: position 65,443 of record BGPT01001443.1, on the reverse strand, counting down.
AGCAAGGGCCTATCTTGGATTGAGGCATTTTGTAGTGATTCTGGGGGGGGGGTGGTTGCAGCAACCTGTAGTACCAGGGGGGTAGGCATCGACATTTGTACCTACAAAATGGGTTCACAACAACACCCCCCTAATGCACAGNTGGTTGCAGCAACCTGTAGTACCAGGGGGGTAGGCATCGACATTTGTACCTACAAAATGGGTTCACAACAACACCCCCCTAATGCACAGGGTGATGAATGCCCAACGATAGCTAAGTTGACGCGCACAACTTGGTCAAATGTCAACTCTTGTTAATGTGGTTTACAAAGCAACTTGGAACCGGGGAAGGCCGACCTTGTAGCTTCAAGCATCTACCTATTTTTTGTGAGTTGACACCACATCCTGTTTTTACACGTTGATGAAGAACTGACATCAACTAGCCGTCAGCACTCCAGGAACCGCAGTGCCCCATCCATCCCCGTGTTTGCATTTTTTCATTACAATATACAATGCTGTGCATCCCAGCATAGTCTTGAGACAGACAACCAAAACCATATAAAGCCTAAAGTTTTAGTTGTAAGTCCAGGGGAACATGAGATTCAGAAGCCAACATCCACCTTGGCTGGGCACACTGCCTGCGAACCCGTTGCGTCCGGCCCAAATTGGCTGCGTCGGCTGTTGACAAAAGAGATGTGAATGTTTGGGGTCTGGGTGGTTTGCAGCCAAGAGTTTTAGACGCTTGACATAGCTTGACATATTCCATTGTGTAAATTCTGCAGGTCATTCATTTCCTAGAAGCCTGTGCTCAAAAGGGTAGGTTGAGTGTGACTCTTTTGTGTTTGACCCGAAGTTGATAGATTATTCAAAGCGCGTGTTTCTGATTGGCTGTTTTTGAAGATTTTAAGACCCGGGTACCTGCGTCTTGACCCGCACACATACACCCAGCAGCCAAGCCCTTGGGTCAGGGTCTAAGACCAATCTCATTCAGGAAGGGGACCCAAGCGATAGCTAAGTCCGTTTACAACTAGGTTAAGGATTGGATTCATGATGGATACATAATATATATATATATATGTGTATACCACTTGTACCTCCATATCCTGAAAAAAGTTGGGACTCAAGCAGGTTTTCAGGAAAACCCGGTTTTTGGTGCCATAACCTGGGTTTTGCAGCAGTTGAGCCCAAAAACCAGGTTTTCGACCCACATCCCAACTTTTTCCAGGATATGCAAGTACAGGGGTATATATATATATATTAACATATATTAACGTACACACGTAGGATCTCAAAAAATCTTGATGCAATGCCCGATTTTACAGCGCTATAGAAAGTCCGTATGTTTTAGTTCGGTAAATCATCAAACTCCATGGGCCATGGCTTCGGCAAACGGTTCATCGTTCTCCATGGCAGGTCGCTCGGGCGTGGCAGGCCGCAAGAGAAGGGGATGCTGTGGAACTCAAAGCTGCATTGAGGTGCGCTGGCTGGGAGAACTTGATGGGCTGAGAATAGGCTGATCATTCCACTGGGGATTTGAATTGATGTTGGTAAAACAATAATAAACCATCCCCCAAAATCACCATAAATAGGTGGTATAAACCATCAACATATAGGTGGTGTGTTATTGTTTTACCCACATTGGATTGTCTGAAAATAATGTACCCTCAAACCCAATGGTTTTGCTGATCATTATCCCTATTAGATGGCTACAATTGGGGATATACCCTATTTTAAGACAGACCCATTTGAATTGTTTGTTTTTTGGAGAAATTGGAAAATGGAGAGCGCCGATCATTGGACACTTTTGAGCAGACCTGATAGATGCCATGGTTGATTTAGGGGAAATGATCAGATATAAATCTGGCGCAAAGCCTGATCATTGGATATCATCGAAACCCAGTTTTAGGAGAAAACAAGAACTACGAAGGCGAAGAAACCATGGTTTGCAGTGAAGATGTTCAACCAATACAGGTCTTCAGCCGCACAGGTCATTGAGGTCCACAGACCTGAAGAAGGTGGCGCTCACTTGTGAGGGCGCCTAAGAGGCAGCAATGCGCGAATGGTCACCATGGTCAGTTTTGGCGGGGGAAACGGACTGGGCATGAAAGTGGCTGGGTGAAAATGATGGTTTTGTTGTTGTTCTTTTGCCTGTTTTTTGTTTGGGGGGGAACCTATTGATGTTTGTGTATGGAAACATTTCTTTGGTGGAAGACCTCAACGTTTTCTTGGATATCATCTTTAAAAGGAGATAAAAGGAGTAATTATTTGATTAGCCATCTCAACAGACTTGGAAGCCACTGGGGAGAACGCAATTGAGCTTCTTAAGGAGGGTTATGAACCTCCAGCAACCTTTTAGGGGCTTGTCAAGAATCACTCTTGATTCCTACTCAGATTGGATTGTTTATTCTTATCCAGACGGTGAGGAAACTTATACTTGTGGCCCTAACATTGCAGCCCCACCTGCCGTCTCCTCTTTGGCCCAAGTTCCACTTTAAACCGAACCTTATCCGATAGATGAAATCAGAAAAAAAGGCCTTGCCGTCCCATGCCATGGATTTGGCCTCTCATTCTTTCGGCCGCTACGGCAACTCTGGACTGCCACGATGATCAATCGCCACTGCCACCCTCGCGGGTCCTGTTGCAGTCGCAGTCTGAGTTGACGAAAGTTGAGAACAGCACGGTGACAGCGCCCTTCACAGTTCCTTGGTAGATGACCTCAGGTAGCCGGCCCTGGAAGGATTCAAACGTGCCTTTGGGACTGGTATAAACCATGTAGCAACCAGAAAGCAAGTGGGTCTGTCTGAACATGGGGGTATACCTCCAAATGGCCATCTGAATAAGGAACATGATAAGTATCCACTGGATTTGGTCATCGCCTATTTTCTGAACAACCCCTAGTTTCTTGAAACTCCACAGCATTCCACGGAGATCTGATTTTCAGATCTGCAACTGAAACGACCGACCACGCCAGCAGCCAGGTTCTAGACGTCTTGGACGAAACACATCCAACACATTCCAATTTCGTGGAGCATTTCTTTGGGGCTATAGGCCTGCTACTCACGGTGTGCCTGGGATCAGTGAAATGGAAATGGCAAGCAGGTATCTGTATAATCATAATGATTGACAGTTACCATTACAGTATTGTTACGGTCAAAGGCCATCGTTTGCCCGGACCCGGAAGGATCATCATCATCATCATCATCATCATCATCATCATCATCATCATCATCATCATCATGGATAGATTAGCAATCAGGATACCCATCAAACCACCCCAACCTAAATGGTAGTGATATGTATCTTTCCGGGGTCATGAAGAACATGGTAACCTTTCTTGTCCAGCTAGTTGGTTGATTCTGTCACGTACCCCCCTGCACGATTGTGGATAATCATGAAGATTGTGTGATCGATGTGGGTTCATCGTTTGGTAACATATAGGAACGAGTCTTGTCCCCTGAACCAGAATGGCGACATATATAAACGTGTTTTATGCCCTTTGAATTCTTGGGCAAACGATGGTGTCAGCGCGTATTGTTAACTATTATATACTGTTATAGATACATGGAAATATGTTACACTTGTTGAGAACTATGCTGTAGCATCTTTAATAACATATAATAATACATGGAAATGGCAAGCAGTAACTATTATGACTGTATTTTAATGTAGGTAGGGTGTGAGGCTCCTTCGGCTCCTTCAATTTTGCCAGGAACAAATCAAAAGATACTTTAGGTTTGGAAGCAATTGGGAAAGTTTTTTCCTATGTACCCGTACAAAACATTTTGGCAACTTTGGGAAGAGATTTCTGATTCTGGGGTGTAGCTGTGGTGTCGAACATGATTGCGTTCAGATTTTGTCTCCACTTTCTCTGCGCCCATCCATCCAAAACATCTCACGATGATCTCAAGTTCCGACAGCCAAGGTCCCTTGCGATCTACTTGAAATTCATAGTGGAAGATTACGAAGAGAAAACTTCAGCCAATAGCCCTCCCTGGTTTTGCGATGAGCGCATCATTGTCCAGGTTTCGTGTCTGCCGAAAAATTGGAGAGTTCACGCAGATTTGGTGTCCACCACAGTTCATGAGTAGCTTATAACCTCCGTTGAAAGTGGGGTGAATACGGTAAATCTATACCTACAATTCCTGGGGCGACCACCAACTTGACTCCAAATTTGATTTTCAAGAGGGCAATCAAGGTGACTGGGAAACCTCATACAGGGGAATGGGAACAATATTTTCGGGTATCCAGATGCACCATGCCAGGATTCGGTAACCAGTGTATCCTTTTGATTACCTTTGAAAGCGGGATTTGCATGGATTTGGGTGATTTAGGTGAAGAAAACCAAAGTGGAGTGAACATGTGCCCAGCTGGTCATGCATTTGCGTGTCCAAGAGGGCACGCTCCCGGATGACGACATAGAAGTGCTTCTCCAGAGTCGTCTAGCGGAGTAAAATGCTCTGGTAATGGCGCACTGTTGCCCCAATGGATGACCGCCATACAGCCCGCATCTGTTGCGGTGTGGTTGGGGTTAACTTAGCAAAATGAAACCACAGGGCACAGAGATCGCACAGTACTTCCAAATGTTTTTTCGGGCTGAGTGTCAATGCCGATGCCAATGAGGATCAATGATTCATGCGTATCTACGTATGTGCCATAGTCAAAAAATTGAAATATTTTAGTATATAGCCAGATTGGGGGGTTGGTCATCAGTCCATTAATAGGAATTCATATATCCATTATAAGGAATTCCCTTCATGATGGTGGGATTTGCATTCATCCAGCTGTTTTGTAGTAACAATCCAATTTCAACAAACTTTCCAGTTTTGACCCATAGGCAGATAACGATCTGACCATCAGGTATTCTGACTAGTGACGACCACCAACCCCTGCCCTTCATCCTGAGACTGAGGTCGGAGGTGGTTTTGTGCTGGCATGGGTAATCATTGGGGTCATGGTCTTCACGCAGGTCTTGAGTTTTTCAGCGTCGTGGCAGCACACTGGAAGGATGGCTAGTGAGGGGAATCATCCCAAAATAACGTTACCCTCTGGTAAACTAACATAGCTATGGAAAATCACCATTTTGAATGGGAAAATCCACTATAAATGGCCATTTTCAATAGCTATGTTAGTTCACCAGAAATGACCTTTTTGGAGGATCAGACAGATTCCTAGAAGTGGTGGTTGGAAAGACTCAATCAAATGGTCGGATGATGTGGAATCCATTGACGTGTGACTTTTCATGATATTGGCCATTTTAAGTATAAAACATCAACACAGATCCACCAATGAATCCTGTACAGCTGGGGATATGCATGTATGGCGTGCATGCAGTGATCGCTGGGAATGTATACAAGGGGCAGATTGTAAATTGTTGCTACCTACATATCTACAAACTCCATTTGCTAGGTCGGTGTATCTAGCATAAACCCTGGTTAAACTACTTTATTCATTCAACTAAGCCAACAAACTGGAGCATCACATCAGTACCCATTGTATATATATATAATTACATATATATACATACATTACATTCATCGAGTTGTTACCTATGATACTGCAGTTCCTTGGGAGAAACCGAAATTTCGAGCAGGGCTCCATGGATTCTCAGCGAATGGCTCGTGGGCGTTGCGTCGCAAAGTCTATTTACGTAGGAAATCTAAACCAATGGGTTGTTGTTGCATGATGATTTCCCCTAAATTTCACAAGGACCCTGAAAAATTGGGTCCGAAGATGAATATGTTGCCGGCTATGGTCGGACCCCTCGACTTCATGTTGAATTTCGGGGGTGGGCAGGAAGATTTTTGGCACGGCATTTGCCTCAGCCAAGTCTCACGCAATTGAATCCTATGGTGCCACCAGGAATGTGACACCTCGCACTTACATTCATACACCATGAGACAGCTGATAGGTAGATTAGACTTCACCTTCAGAATTTTGTTGGTATTCCTGAAGCTGCAGGGTAACCGGTTTTGTCGTAGCAAGGTGGCAGTGGTTAAATGTTTGGCCTCAAGCATCCCTAGCTCAGAACATCACTTCAGAGTTGAACATTTTGGGAGATGTTATCTACTTCAATAAGATTTACCCTCTGGTAAACTAACATAGCTATTGAAAATGGCCATTTAGTTCGTTGATTTTCCCATTAAAAATTGTGATTTTCCATAGCTATGTTAGTTTAACAGAGGGTAGAAAGATCTAGAGAGAGGTCTTTTTTGGATGTTGTAGCCTGTCAACAGCTATGAACCCCACGGTCTCAGGGTTCTCCAAGGAGGGCTGTGACTGGAAACAGCATGAAACTTACAAGGTGCTACCCCCAGAAGGTGTGGACTCCCAGATCGCTAAGTTGACTCACAAGTTGGTTAACTAGGGTTTAAGGGGATATAATAGTTCAGGGGGGTCAGAGGGGGGCCCACTTTGTAGTTATAAATTTGTGTATTACCCATCCTTGATGATTTTCCCCAAATATGTTCCAGATACTTTCCCAGGAACTATTCGAATTCCCCTGCAGGGTGAGACCCTAAACATGATGTTTGTTGGATGATAGAATCCAATCTAATAAAGTGTCGTGATTTTACCATGAACCATAGATTGCAATTTTGTAACCCTGGTTAAATTCACTAGGTAAGTGCAATTAGCTATACCATGAATCATAAACATGAACCATGGATTGCAATTTACTAGGCTAGTTTCACCAACTTTGCATTATAAACTCAAAGCGGAAATGGGAGTGGCCCAAGTCCCTATCAAGGTGGTTACCCAGTGATGGGCACCATGTGATGTTTGTTGCTGTATAAACCCTATGAATATGAGAGTTATCCCCCCCTAAAGCCAAGTTGTGTGTCAACTTCGCTTGGGGGACCCCACCTTGTAGTAGTGGGTTTGAGCTGTGAACATACCCCAATGATCAGCGCTTGATGCATACTTACAGTTGCCAACTATCCCAACTTCAGGATCATCAAACTTCAACCTCTTAGGGATTCTACCAACCCCTTATAATCAATAATATTGGTTGATGCAGCTGTAGCCCTTTACCAGCTATAAGTCAGTAAGTCACCCCATTTATGGAATGACAACCGCATGTATAGCCATTTATAACATTTTTTTCACTGGTAAAGCGGTAAAGGGCCTTAACTGTAGTTAATACACACTTATATTGATTGAATCCCCATGAATCCAGTATCACTGGCCTGCAGGTCTTGGGCAAGGAGAGAAATCTAACCACTTTGGCCTCTCGGAGCTCCTGGTGGGCGAAGATGTTTCATCCGTTCTTTCTGGAAAGTGGGGATTAGTTTTGCTAATGGTGGTGAATATCTGTGCCAATTTTGGTGAATCTTTGAAGTTTCTTTCCCTGAGTCGCGGCTATCATGAAGTCCTCCCTTCCTCTGGAGTTGTGTCCTTTCGGGCTTCAGATTGTTTTGGCCCCGACACGTGCAAACTTGAAGTCTATGATGCGTGGATGCCAACAAGATACGTTTAAGGGGCAACATTATCTAATGTTGGTAAACGAATCATAAGCCACCCCCAATTTTGCAGTATTTCAATAGGTTGTATAAACCATTCCCAAATGGGGTGTTTGTTATTGTTCTACCAACATTAAATACATATCATATGTACAATGTATATGTACAATGTATATGTATGTGATTGTATATGCATGCACATCCAATGTCTACGTACATGACCAAATATATGTGCACCCCTATAATTGTGCGGCATATTTGAAAGGCCAGCAGGATCATTCTCTGACATACTTTGCAGGTTCCAGACTGCTGCATTTTGGCGGTGTATTTCTTTTGAGGGAAGAAAGTCACTCCAAATTTTGAAGAGTCACATCATTGACATGTTTTTTTGGCGGCCTCAGATTCTGCATGTCGTTTATCAATGTTTGTCCCAGCCTGATGTTTCTGCTTTAAGTTGAGTTGTCATGGAATCCCCATATTCCTTCAAACAAAAGCTGGGAAATTCGCAAAAAAAAAACAAATCTGAAACTCAAAATCAATTGGTGAATTTGAGCCTAATTGATCCACTCGTCACTTTTAGTATTCACCATCTATATTGGAGTGTTGATAATCTTGACCCACATTCCTAAATTTGCTGGTACATCATAATTTTATATAATTGTCCATTATTTTCCCTATAAACATAAGTAAGCGTTCTGTTGTTCATTTTGGTGGTATACCAGACTCCAGATCCAGCCATTTCCACGAGCGAAATCGTGAAACCTAATGCCTCGAGGAAGCCCTCTACGTCTGTGCCGAGATTCTAACCACGGTGGGCTACGGCGACGTGTCGCCTAGCAGCTACGCATCACAGGCCTTCTGTGCGGTGTATTCCATTTTGGGCTGCAGCCTCATTGCAGCAGCTCGGCCGCGCGTGGGCGGTGATGCCAACGGGTGAGGTGAAGGTGCAACTTTGAGATGGTTAAACTGTGTTAAGCTATGATATAGAGAGAGAGAGAGAGTTAAATTGGTCATGACAAGGTGGATGTTGGATATCTTTACGTAGCAATTTCATTATGTATCTAAAAAGAGAGATATACATCACACACGATACTAAAGCTACTCAAACCTATAGCTAGATATAGAAGCTATACTTTCTATGTACCAGCTGAAGATTTGGATTTCTTTCGAAGGTTTCTGGTGGAAATGAAACATGGGGAACATTTGATTCTTGGCATGCTATGTGGAAAGAAAAACTCAGCACTCTCATGGTGCTATTGTTTGGTGCATTTCATGAGGGAAACAAAGCATGAGATTTCATGAAATGCAAAGTCTTTGAAGAAATTGCTTGTGGTGAGGTGTCGTTTCACTCTAGTGCCCCAAATATGTCAGACAGATGTGAACAAAAAACATTCATCGCATACCTCGGTCTGTTGTTCCAGCAAGAGCATTATTTTGTGTTCGTCTTCAAGAGTTGACATCATCTTCTGAGTCATGACTTTTTTCTCATACAAGGAGAACAAAAAATAAGTTTGCCACTTTCTGCTTTCAGCTAATGAATATCTGAAGTGCAGTAGCCTCTGACCCGGGTGCTAGGTGTCAATTGCCCAATTGTCCCTCATGTTGCAAAGGTAGGTCACATTGATGCTGTTGGGTTCGTTTGGAAAAAAATCCCATGTTGTTGAGTTTGCAGGGAATTCAACCTCAATCATTTTGATACTGCGGATCCCGGCGGTGGGAGTTGTCAGTTGTCCCATCAATTTTATCAAATTTTCATAAACACAAGATTTAGCACCATGAACCATCCAGAATCCAGCATGAAACACGTTGAGGAACCAACTGGGCTCAGGTGTTTCAGGCTTTGATGGGGTCCAATAAGTGGAAAATCCCTATACACAACTTTGGTGAATAGCTGAAGTTTGCAGAGAAATTGAAGATTTGAATCTAGGTCTTCAGGGTGTTGCAACGTAGTGTGGTAAACCCAACAATTAGTAAACCATCCCTGAAATCACAATTTTTGTGGGTGGTAAATGGGATCCCCATAAATGGTACGTAGGTTTATGGCATTGGTTTCCCCACATCAGAGTATTAATGTATCAGTTACTATGTTTCCTATCTTTGAGAGTTCACACCACATAAAACCACTGTAAGTCATGGCGCAGTCCTATGAAAATCTGATAAGTCATTCAAAATCCACCCGCTCTTTTCATTGTGACAGATGGTAAACATCCCATTATAATCACATTCTTTACAGTGTTTCATAGGAATCCCAGCTAGTGGCCCCATGCCTGCTGCCGCATTTCGCAAGCATCCACCCGTTTTTTGCACCTCTGGCCCAGTCTGGCCTAGGTAGTTTTCTCCCTACTCTTCAACCACTACCTGGGCACTCAACGTCACCTTGTTCCACTGACCCACCCTGCGGTGGCTGCAGCAGCCGCACACAGCAGGCCCAGATACAAGGCCTGGGGACTGCTGGTCCTGGGTGCCCCTGGGGTACACATACAGAAAGATGTGGAAATCCCATGGTTTCCTTAGGAAAATGATCTACAAATGGTAAATGTTCCACATCTATGTTAGTTTATTAGTTTATAGGAGGGTACTTGAAATGTCAGTGTCTCAAACAGCTCAACATCATGGTGCGCTTTGGTCAAATCTACAACCAGCCTTTGGCTTTTGTTTGTTATTGAAAACAACCAAAGGACAGAAAGGTAATTCATCACTAGTGTTGTAGGATGTCACTATCCCCTATTGTCGGAGTTGTTATAATTGTTCAACAGTTCAACATGTGTTGGCAATGTAAATCGACGTGTATGTATATATAATTATATATTACAATATATTATGTTTAATATCCATAGTCAAAATATTAGTTAACCTGTGAAACAATCTGCAGTTCAACCATATAAAATGTCATGTTTTTTTTTTTTTTATATCTTATTTCAGAAATACCTCCTTTTTGGCATGTTTTGACCATATTTCATGTTTAACTTCTGTTTTGGGATGTTTCAACCATATGTGTTCATGTTTAACTTCCTTTCTGTTCCCACTGAAATCTCAATTGTTGATAGTTTAACCCAGTTTTGAAAGGTTGAGTAAAAAGTTAAAACCATGTGAAAATCCAAATAAACCGCATCTTTCAATGGTAATAACTCCACTACTCGAAAAGTGGCTGAAATCGACCTGCTCGAGCCCAACAGGGTGCTGCGCAGACTTTGCGACCTGTGATCTTGGCGCTGACCATTGGCACTGCCTCTTGAACGAATCCATGGCAACCCCCAATTTTTTGCTAAGCTGGGATGATGGAATATGAAAGGCTTTTGAATGGGTTTGTGGTGGGACATAAAATATATGTATGATTATGTATGTATGTATGTGTATAAATAATATACGAGTAACAGACAAAATTATTGTAATACTGATTTAGTCTTTCTTCGCCTTAGCTTTTCTGAGGTTGCACAAAACCTTCACAACCGATAGGGGACGACCCTATGCCGATACCCCATTTGCTATACTTATGGGAGTACTGAAATTCTCAAACCGATAGGGGACGACCCTAATTTGTGTATGGGATTAAATTTAACACATAGTTTTTTGTTTGCTACTCATATGTATACATATATACATATATATAATCATATATACATAGCAACCCATAAAAACCCATGCCAAAAATACCTGGAAACCTCAAAATTATGGGGAATACATCAACTACACCGTCCTGGAAATACGTGTCTATCTGCATTGCTATATGGCAGTTCGATACCTCATAATGGCATGTTTCATGTTTTTTTTAACACGGAACGTGATGATTAAGCAGCAAATTTCGGTGACTTCGGTGTACCGTAATTTGCCACAAACCCATCAAGGGGAAACCCAACTGGATATTAGCATGAACTTAAGGCAGTTCATGGGAATGCTTTGCTCGAAATTTCTGTTTTTATTCAATCTGACTACAAAGATGTATCTGAGATTGGCAGAATTTTGGTTTCAATGATGTGAAGATTAATGATTAATGGGACGGGGATATCACCACTAATTTGACAATGAAAAATGCTGGGAATATTACTATGTTCCAGTTAGAAGGCTTATAAGGGTTCAAAAGTCACAAAATATGAGGGATAGAGTCCTTTTGAAGTGTTTGTTGATGAAAGGAAATAGAACTTTCCAGTTCCTGGCATGAACATTTATGCTTTCGAAGCTGTACCTTCGTACATGTGGTATATGTTTGGGACTGATTGAGATCACCACCCACTGCTTTTTCTTGCATTGAAATACTGTTATTTCCAAGAATCTAGACTAGACCTTGTTTTGTCCAACATGTTGTGCAAAGACGGTAAATATGACCCAACATATTCTCCAAGACCGGATGCGCACGACTCACAATAGGATGTATATATATATATATTTATTTATGGCCTGTTGACCCAGAATACCAGAATATGGGAAAGCCATGACATGCCATGACGCCATGACCATTAATAGACATTATGGGCACTGGCTCATCTAAGAATTAATGACCCTAAAAATGGCCTTAGGACTCAGTCCTCACAAGTTGAGCTGTCCCAAGGTCCAGGGCCACAGGATGTCACAGGCGCAGGGTGAAATCAAAACAGCTGAGGTCTTTTACACGTACTATCCAGGTGAAGAGAAGTCAGCTTGGGAGCCTTTGCTGAAGCAGCTGAAGACAAGCCGGGATTTTCTCCGGAAATCGTGCAATGGGTGGAGTGATATGATGAAGTTTTCAGTGAATTGCTTACAGCAACCCCCCAAACAAGATAGAAAAGTCAGTGGCCAATACTTCAGTCCGATTTTCACTTTTCTGCCGTTTTCGTTGGCGTTCCGTGTTTTTCATGGAGTTCCCAAATAAACATCCCCCAGTTTGCAGAATCTCCAGCAAATCCAAAGATTAACTGCGGTCTGTGCCCTCGGTAGATTGGGAATCCTCGCCTCAACAAACCAGCCATATGGGTTTTTGGAAACTGCGTAGCAAGACTGACTCGTTTGTAGGTGGTTTCCCTCCTGATCCCCAGAGTCGGTTGCTGCGAAACCTCAAGCTACGATTGGCTACGATACCTGGTTTCCCAGAATGGGTTGAAGATGGTTGAAGCAAACAAATGCAGAACACCAACATTTTGGATGGTCAAGGCTTTCTTGTAACTTGTCACTTAAATCAAACCAGTGATTGAAACTCTTTCGAGCCCTGCCAACGCAGGCATAGCGGTGATAGAACCAGATGATCAGAACCAGATGATAGCACATTGACCATAAAAGCTGGGAAATCCCTGGTAGACTTAATCTCGTGTAGGAAAGAATCGTCACCATTGACATTGACATCTTTGATTCTCTAGGCTATTTCTCGGATATGAAGGAACAAACACCACAGCTGCTATGCAGGTTTGTCTGAAAGAAAGGTACCTCTAAATCGAAACAGGAGGCATCCCAGCGACCCCTTCAAAACTGGTTTATCATCATGTTCCCTCTCCTTTTTTTGGCGGGGGGTGTCATGTTCAATCACTCTTAGACACAGCCATATGTTCAACTGCTTCAGTTTCGGTGCCGCAGCCTTCAATTTTTTGGATCGGGCTTGTCATTTTTTGTTACCGTCATGGCTGAGCTGCAAGTATCAATCCCATCAGACCCAGGCGCATGACGGGGGGCGGATGGGAACAAACAAACGCTGCTTTACCGTGTTTCTGTGGAAATTCTACCTCCTAGGTAATAAATGATCATACTACATTCGGTTCTGCCGTTCTGCCCGTTAAAACAATCTTGAGACATGGAGAACCAGTTACAGTAAAAGTAAACTACGCAATCAAACGGTGTGGATCTGAACGGGTGATAGCGTGTGGCCATGATACCTGACACTGGAAGTCATCCGCAGCGTAATCTGATTTCAGCGTTGGTAACAGATGAATATTGCCATGGAAACCATGAAAACATAAAATTGAATAAGGTGCCCCCCCCCAGTTATTGGTTGGTTTATATCCTCCATAAACCCAATGGTTTACCAAGTGACGTGCCTCAACTTCGCGATTTGTTTTTGGCAAGGTGCCGAGCTGGAGGCTGGCAGCGACGAGTCCGCTTTTGACGAGATAAGTCGACAGCAAAGAAGCCACAGTGATCCATTGGTCAGCAGAAGCTCGGATTTTCTGGTGTGTTTTTCTGATTTGTTCGGGCCTGAGGAAAGGATCTCGTTCTCTATTTAGATAAGTATATAGATATATTTAATATGTATTATATATATATATATGTATTATTTATATATATATAATTAAAAATATGTATGTCTAAAATTGTTCTCTGGCTTTGTCTGCAAATGTTTCTTTTTGTTGTTTCTGTTTATTTATTTCTGAGTTCAGAAAAAACTACTTGTTGCGACATGTCAATTATTGTCAACAAATCCATGGTTCGTGGTTTTAGATGCATTTTTTATGAACTCCAGTACAGAACCTGAGTGGTGGTTTCATGCTGTGTTGGTTCTCAACCCGATGGAATGGGATGCTTCGGCTCCAACGGAGTGTCAAAAACCTAGTTGATGATCATATTTTAGATTATCATAGCTAATAGTTGCATGAACAAGGAATTGCAACCAGTACTAGATAATCTCTATCAGCTTCAATGACAATATCAATATTCTTAGTAAAGCAATAATAAACAAATTGAATGTAGTAAAGCAATCAAATTAACACCCACGTAAACATGGTGGTGATTTTGGGGGATGGCTTAAGTTATTGCTTTACCAACATTACTCCAATGACAACCTGGTCCAAGGAAGCCATCGGACAACGGCGACAAGTGACTTGGAAGGATTAATGTCGCCATGAACATCGTTGTACCAGCCACGGCATCGATATGTGCAAAGTGGTTTTGCTTTACTTTGCTGGCGTTTTCTTGTTTGGCAACATCGTTAAACTAGAAGTTCTAACCCTGCTTAAAAGTCTAAAATCAAAAAGCTCTAGTGACTCTAGTGCGCTTTTCAGTGTGTTTTGACGATCGAAATAGACAAAGCTAGGACGTAATTTACCTGCTATGTCCCCTAGAGGTTTTCGAAACCTCGAAAGTCTCCCCATGGATCCATTTCATAGAAGTGGTACTACTTATAGCCCTCTTGCACATGTTCCCTTAATCAATCCATTGAATGTCATCTTTCCTGCTCAGTTCCATTTTTCCATAAAATGCTGGATCTATATAATTGAGTCAGATCCCTATTGTGTTGTTTACATCACCCATTTTCTTCAGTTCCCCCCTCCGTTTTTCCAAAAAAAAACACATGTTTTTCATGTTGAACAATTCCCCAGGTGTCAGGGTCAGATGACGATTTTTGCAAACTCCCATGGATCCCTGGCAGCGAGGCCATTCCGTGGACCTGGTTCCTACCCAGCCCGCGGCTCCTCGGCCCTCAAGAGGCCGACGCCCGGCCCCGCGGGGACCGCGGAGCCCCTACGGGCGACCCCGGGGGGATGAGGATCGACTTACGACTGTCATAGAGAAGGATGAGTCCCCGGAGTCAGTGGAGGAACAGGAGAATGGCTTGACCTTGCGGGAGTCCCTTGGATCCGGGAAAAATGGGAATTTTTGGCCACAGTTCTGTATCCAAAAAACAGGAAAAGACTGGGAGGAACAAGGGAGTAACTGGGTCCGGTTGGTTGTTTTTTTGGGGGGGACTCAATTGGATCGGGGAGTGGAAACACATGCTTTATTTGGCGGGGCTCAGACCAGTTTGACACCCCAGCAACCTAGGCCACGCCGCTTTGGTCTGGTTGTGAAGATATGTTGATGGTGTCCCCTTCAATCTTCACGGTGAAATTCCTTTGAGATGTAGAATGAGAATCCCCTTTCTTCCCAGGTTGTATCTGTACTGCTGGTATCACGGGTGTCACAACCTTCCTATTTACTGATATGATGTCCCTATCCACTTGACATCTTCTCCGATACTTGGGGTCAAACTTCCGGCAGTGGAAGTTGCTTTCAGGGTTCCAAACATTTAGTATTCACTATGTTTGTTGATGTTTGTTGTATGTTCATATCTCCATATGTCACGGTGGGAATATACGGGAATGTGGCATAGTTGTAGTTTTGTTATGTACTCTTCAATTTGTAAGTTTGTTGGTTGGAAGCAGTCAGGACCTCATCTGTGTTTGGTTGATCGATTGTACATTGACAAACCTGCCTGGCGGCATGCACCTGGGAAATTTTACTAAAAAAAACACAACCTTGCAACGACTTCGCGATGACTTGTACAGCAAAGGGAAGAATTCCCAACAATGGATTGCCATTCCCCCAACTACCATAGACTTCGACCACGACTTTTTAGAGGAATGTAGTCTTCCAAGTCCCCTTTTTTTCTGGAATCTATGTTGATTTCAGGGATGGTCAGCTCGCCCTGCATGTCCATTTTATGTGAGGTTGTCGCAGCGTTTCCAGGCCCGGGAAGGGGTGGTTTCTGATTTTTGTGAAAGGGGAACATGGATGAAAACTGGGATGCACTCATATCATGAAATGTGGGGCTCCCGTTTGCGATGGCTAAGTTGAATAAGTACTCTTAAGTTGACTTATAACATCTTTTAACTAACTAGTTTCTGGAGCTAACTATAGTTCATAGTGGGTATCACCCAACTTATAACGTTTGGGGGCCCCACCCTGTGGGTATCCAACCCTCACATAGGTCACCCCCTTCACCCAGAAAGGTTTATTGAGGGTCGATTAAGCATCAACAACCACAGGCGTATTCAGGGCTTATGAAGAACGGGCGTATTATTGGGTTGCAGTTGGGGTTACAAATGACAATGGTAATTACTTGTAATTATATATTCATATATATTTCCATAAGTTGGGATGTATCCCCTGCCCTGCAACTATGGTTTTAGATCCAATTATGCTGGAACTGCACTCCCAACTGTAGGCGCAAAGAAAAAACAACCAGCACTTATTATGCTATGCGCCAACGGCTCTGGGGATGATTGACGTCCTCCCTCGAAAAAGAGGGTCAAATTGCTGTCTCCAAAATCTGCTATTCACTTGTTTTCCTTATCTCTTGAGTGCAATTGTTTGATAATGAGTGGAATTATTTACCTCCTTATCTGATATATGAATCAAGTAACGCTCCCTTTTCTTCACCTTTTGATAGTTTTCAATCAATGTTAATTGTTTGATGGCGGTGAACATCGTCTGCCTTCATATGAATCAAGTAGCGTTTCCTTTTTCTCCTTTGAACAGTCTGAAATAGGAGTAGTTGTCTAAACTGGACATGGTCAATGTGGTACGTGGGGTGAAGGGCGCCTGCAGAGGGTAATACCAACAGACACGGTCCAGATGGCGATAGCTGGCGGTAACGGATCATAGTCGGCAGCTATAGTGAAGCCAGAGCCTATACTGGTTGGTGATTTTAAACATGTTGTATTTCCTCCTACTCAGGACGATAATGCGATGTTTTTTCAGAACCAAGTGGCAACAGTTTGGGCCACAACTGATTGGATGTCAAAATCATGTTGCATCCATGGCTTTCAATCTCATTCCTTTCCTGTCCCGAGCAGCTATAATGATAGCAGGTGCCATTCACTGATTAGGGCTGACCAGCATCCACCACAGTGTCAAGGGTTGATTTCACCCAGATCAGCTTTGTCCTTGAAACTGGCACTCTACTGGGCTATGACAGCAACCTAAAGGGGATGTTTGATGGTCACAAAGCATCATAACCATTGGAAGCCAACAACAAGAGCAATCAGATGAGATCAGATTAACAACATCAATCAAATCAATTGAAGCAATCAAACCACTCAACTCAATCAAAACCTATAAGCCACCTGATTTCAAGTTGCCGAACGATTGTACCAGCTGACATTGACCTGAAAATCGTCATTTTTGTTTGGGGGGGGAAGGTCACGGAAGGTATCTCATGACAGGATCACCCTGTTCCGTGTCTGACCTGTTGTTGTGACCTCGCAGGAGAAGCAAAGGGTCCGCGAGAAATTCCACGGTCCAGCGTTAATCTGGAGTCGTCACTCCGCTGATTCGGGCGTTGACTCTTGGCTGCTTAAGTGCCAGGGCTCCAGGTCAAACGTGCAGCAGTCGTGGTGTCAAGGTCTATCACCCAGTAGTCTAAGTGTGAGATATTTGTATATCTATATGATATTTGTTTGGTATATGAATATACATATATATATATATACACACACACCCTCTGATAAACTAACATAGCTATGGAAAATCACAATTTTTCCATGGGAAAATCAACTGTAAATGGCCTTTTCAATAGTTATGTTAGTTTACCAGCGGGTAGTCAGTTCATATAATTGAGTGATGACCTAGTAAGTAACTAGGATGCACCCACAAGGACCTTCCCATTGAAGAAGCTTTCAGTCGCGTCGCAGCTGGGGCTTAGTTGAAAGTTGTAGCTATAACCCCCATCGACATCCATCGGCTAGTTGGATTTTCTGTACCTACCATAAAGCCTTTAATTATTGGAGTGATAGTGATATTCCTAATCAGCTAGGACCCCCCTTGTAGTTATAAGATGTTATAAGCATCTTGTTGAACAAACAACATACCATTTCTACAATATCATAGAAATGACTCTTCGCCATTGAGAGTGATTCTTCTTCAGATTTTTGTCACCTCTTCACTCGTGAAAGTCAGCCCATCCCTATTCCAGCTGATACTCCAACCCAATACAAAGGAAAAAACGATTCACATTCCAAGAGAAAATCCTAAAATCCATATCCGCCTCCAGGATATGGATGATTTGGACTTTCTCTTCGACGATGCACCAGATATTTGGCAGCGTGGCGTGACTGTTTGAGGTGCCGCGAAAAGGGGGTGACCGGGCCGGAGGGGTGGCATGTTGTTTTTTTTTTGGGGGGGGAATCCATCAGGAAACTTGTGAAACGGGGATTTAATATGATTTATATAATGGGATTTAGCTGACTAAGTGCCCTTTCATTTGGGGGTTTCCTTGAGTCATTGGGAATCCCCAAGTCACATCAAGTCACCATAGATGTGTCAACACCAAGTTTTGATCAAATGACTTGGATGATTTGGTGGTACATACTTCCATTTTAGGAAACCCCCATACGGGTCATTGGTGAGCATTGATAAATACAGAAACTTGTTGGAAACTCGAGACTTTGCTCTTTTTTTTAAAATAAGTCCTGAAGTTGCCCACCACATTTAGATAGCATTTTGGGGGCATCTTGATTCTTCTTATCAATTGCATACGCAGGATGTATCACCTGGCAACGATGGTATGTTCCTCGCTCTTTTCAAGAAAACCTGAGTTATCTCAGCCTGACTTTGTGGCAAGTATGAATCGTAGGCAGAAAATGGGAACCACTGATCTTGGTAAGTTTCAGTCCAACTATCACAGTTTTTTGGGTGCCTAACATTGACCCGACCCAGACCCATAACTAGGTGATAGACCCAGACCCATAACTAGGTGATAGACCCAGACCCATAACTAGGTGATAGTGGTCGAATTCTGGTGCTTCAGCAATGCCACCAAGCTGTCTGCGGGTTTCATGTAGAGGACCCGTCAAGGGCCAAAAATACAGCAATTTGCACCTTAAAAATCCTTAAAAGAAATACATACATAGGTAGGGCCCCCAGTAATAAGTTGGTTTCTAAACCCCATCAACTATTGTATAGTTATATCCCCCATAAACCTTAGTTGACGCACTTATGTAAGGCAACGAATGCAAACAATGCGTAAGACGTGTCATGTGGTTTCTTCGCCAGTTGAAGCTACACATGTGGTTTGTTCATGGGGACGGTTTTTGGTTTCTGGTTTATGTACCACTTAAAACTGATCTAACCTTGGATAGGTAGTTTAGTTAATCCTTTATTTTTTGCTATAAATGGGAATATCTAATAACAAACTAATATGTTTTTTGTAGGGTATCTAAGATTGGCAACAAAACATAAGAAATCGTTAGTCCCTCCGGATCGGTGACTTAACCATACTTAACCAACTAAATCATACCTTTGGATCCCCATAGACCGCAAGAAATATGGGGTCTGGTAGATGGTCTTCCCTACCAGGCTCAAGATGTGAAACTTTCAGGGTAGACGCTGTATGTGAGATTTATCGTGATTTACAGTATCACCTTTCACCACTCAGTTGTTGGTACCTTAGAATATCTAACTGGTATAATATCTACCATAAACCCTAGTGATTGTGTTTATGCGCCAACTTAGCTAACAAACTGGGGCCCTTATGACAGCGCACAGGCGGTGCGAAATCAGCCGTTGCCTCAGTCGAGGGCAAGTTTTGCCAAGGACGTTTCAGCAACGTGTGGATCGCGGAAGAGCTGCCAGTGTTGAACAAAACACCTCCACAACTTTGCCAAAATCTGGGGATGAGTCAAACTATATTATAATATTCTATTATTAATTACCATATTTGGGGGAATAACGATCCATATTTAGGGTACCTAGGCTACCAGGGTTTTGACCCACAACCATGTAGTCATGTCTATGTGTCAAGTGTACATAATGTATCTGCGCAAACCGCACAATTACACGCATTTCTGCTCTATGTACCTATCCATACGCTTGTCTATCCTTAGACGCACATATCTTAGGTCATCTTAGGTCGAAATTATTTATCCGATGGTTTGAAGCGAGGATATCCGCAGCATTTGGAACTTGATTCTTCAAGCTTGCCTTTTCACTGTGTCCATACCGCATTTTTGTTCAATATGAAGCGCCACAAAGCATCTGTTTGGACCTGGGTGAATTGATCATTCCATCGCCACAACGTCAATGTAGATGATGCTGGTTGGACATGGGTCAGTTTTGCCCAAGTGACCTCATTTCAGGTTGGGGAATTATTCCATTGGTTTAAAGGAACATCTACACCATGTTTTTTTCCCATGAAATATTGGTGTTTCCTTTAAGATGTCCCTCAAACCAATACTGAATTATGCTAGATTGAGTGACGCCATTCTTTGTGTAATCAAAGAGCATAGCATGGAGCAACCTTCTTTTCGTGCAGCTGTGCTGTTCGTGATCGCACCCGCCGAACTGATTTTACCGGCCAAGTGCCATGTTTCAAATTTTGCCACTTTGGCATGTGTCATGCTGTTGAGCGGATGCGACACGGTGCCAAGCACCACGCGTTTCAAAGCGTTTCCGCGTTTTTCACCACCCAAGAAGAAACGGACTTGCGATACCTGCGAACATTTGTCACGGGATATATGATGTATATATATATATATAAATATGTACATATGATATGTAGGGGAACCTCCTGGAATCTAATGTTAACCCAGTAAACTGCCAGTCTACTCTGAGGGATACCAACTTTGAGAGCTATTTGATGTCATTTGTCACTATTTTGTGGTACCTCCCTTGATCCGGTAGTCAAGGTGCATCAATCTCCGGGCTTGAAATCACATTAATCCAAGTCCAGGAAAACCGCAACTGGATGCGCTAAGTTTGCACCAGCCGGGGGGTGGAGAGTTTGGAGCAGGTCAAAGTCATGGCCAAATCATGGCCGTGATTCTTTTGGCCATGTGGTCGTTCTCCATGTGGGGTGCCGGAAGGTGAGTTTCTGAAAGATGTTCCATACAAGGTGAGGGCTCCAAGCGATAGCCAAGTTGATGCACATAACTTGGTTTATATTATATTGGGCTTATGGAGGATGTATCTACAGTTAATTGGTTTTATAAACTATAACTTATAAATGGGGGGGGGCTTGGTTTGTCTGCCAATGGTTTACTCCCAATTGCAACAGGGTATCGTAATCTTTCCGTTTTTGTATGTTTTTGTAATGGCAGCAGATTTTCGGATACGCTCCATTTTTGGACAAGCCCAAATCTCTACGTCTCTATATAATTCTATCTAATTCTATATGCATGTATGATCATGTATGTATGTATTGATTAACTATGTACATATACATACACATCCCAAAATACAGGCGGGGCAAGGCTCTAATGCTTTGGGCATGGTCATTCATTATGATTGCAAGGCAAAAATAGGGCAGAAATGTTGACGGAGCTGGCACAGTATTCATTGTCCTAAATGGAGAACTGGCAAAACGGAATAAAAGGCACAGATTGTAGGATTTCAGCCAGGAAAATGCAGCGTGCACACAGCGTAACGACCAAAGGTCAGGAAGTAGTGACTGCGGGTGATCAACTTAATTATATAAATTATAATAGGTTATATAGAATTCATGTTGCCACCTAATACACGACATGTATTTGAATTTCACGATATTTATGGCTTTGTTTTTTCTTGATACCTGCTCCTGAAAAATCAACCATTAGCCACTCTGTCATCAACTCTTTCCGGCGGCTCGATCACTGGCTCCAAGTTGGCAGGCCCTTGCCAGTTAAAGTTTTGGCGAGGCGGCCGTTGCCCAAAAGCGAACTCGTGGCGCGACGTGTCGTGGCTGAAGATTGTGAACGATGTCAACCCCAGATTGAAGAACCCGCAGTTGCATTCGCAGCTTACTTTGTCATTGAAGTTTATATTTCGATTTTGGGAGACAAAATACCAGAAATAAACTGGGGGTTCCCGAATCCGGGGTTGACATGATGTTGCCCCTTTGGTATGGGCCTTTGGGGCAAAAAATACCACTAATTACTCACCATGTAGATGTAGAAGTAGTTATATAATGTTATATAAATACTTTCTTGAAAGGCGACGCTGAATCAGCATGTTGAATTGCAGTTGGATTTGCTTATAGAATCACTATCGTTCTAAGGTTTATGGAATACAGGGACGATGTGTATATGTAACTGCCTTTTTGGTACCCCCTCCACCCTTATTTCATCAACTGATCAAACGTTTTTTAAAGGAGTTCCCCTTACGCGCATATATAATACCCCTTCTAAGCTGACCTTTCAAAAAGAGTGGCATGGAGGGGCAAGACATGGTTTTTGGCCATAGGTCGGTTTCGGAACAGTTACGCACGTGTCTTTTGCCAACAGCAATATACTGTGTTTAAAATTACATCGAAACAGATTCATTGTGGCATATTCTGATTCTGTTTTTTTTTGGTTGGACTGGGGGTCTTGGGGCAGGAAGAAAACGCAGGAAATGCCTTCAGATCCTGTATTCAACCCTAAAAAAGTTCGTACTCTTGTGAAAAGCCCTTGTGGAAGC
Source organism: Symbiodinium sp. clade C Y103 (assembly GCA_003297045.1). Lineage (NCBI taxonomy): Eukaryota > Dinophyceae > Suessiales > Symbiodiniaceae > Cladocopium > Cladocopium sp. clade C. Next base: position 42,920 of record BGPT01001443.1, on the reverse strand, counting down.
AGTCCATGGCCTCCTTTTCACCGAAACCAGCTCTTATCAAAGCCAGTACACAACCCATAATCCTGGGTTTTTGAAGATCCCACGTTTGTTGACCTACAGTGTGATGGAACTTTTCACCACCTACTTGACGTACTCTGCACACATTGGAGAAGGGATGCCCTGGAAAAGGTAAAACAGGTCCATGCAAACCTGGTTTGCAGTTCAAAAGATATCAAGAGATAGTCATGTTTTCCTTTGTTTTCCGGGCATTTAGGCTGATACTCGTACTAGGTATATACAGATATGCATACAATTGTATACATATTTTTAATATATACGCTGCACTGTATGTATATGTATGTATACAGCGAACCCCAAACATCATGTCTTGTCTTGTTTTCTAGTTCCAGAAAGGCGTATATAATATACTATGATTTATTAGTACGACTATGATTTACTATAATGCAAAATATGCATAGTTATTGCGGGTGTTCACATGTGCACGTGCAATCAAATACACAATAGAACGCCTGTAAATCTCATGAAAAAGTAATGTCGTTGTAGCAACTTATGCTTCTACAATCGTAGCATTGACGGATGATCTTTCAGCCACGGTACCTATTCGTTTTAAACCCGTTTTGTCGGGTGACAGCTTTCTGCTGGACGTGTTAAGATCGGTACTGTACCCCAGGTCGTTGTGGATCAAGACTTGTTGCGATTTTAGGCCCAGAAAAGGTGATCCAAGTTCTGAAATCGGGGCCGAAGATCGATGTCTGAAATTGAAACCTGGTCATCCTGACAATAAGTAACAGTACATACAGATCATACAGTACAAATTTTATAGCCCCCATAAACGTTAGATATATCTACAATTAACCCTAGTAGTTGTTTGGAGTTATGTGTGCCAACTTAGCCAATTAACTATGGGGCACTACCTCGTGCCATCTCTGGTGTTAACACAATTTGATCCACACCAACCTCCCCAACTTCTGCGTGCCATGACGCGAACATGGAAGAGGTGGACTTGGGAACACCCGACACCAGCCGTGTTCCCGGTGACCCGACCGGGTCACCCCGCCCTCAAGGGGCTTCTGTTGCCAAGACTCAAAGAAATATAGGGCCCGTGGTGGGCCAATTTTTTCAGTGTTTGTGTAGATCCTTCTGGGTCAACCTGAGGTATTGGCAGTTTAGTACTTGAACCTTCCGGAATAAATTGGAATGTATAATATACATACCAACTCACAGCAACATATTTTTTTTGCTGTTTTTTTGTAAGATTGGCCAGGGGGTAATTATTTAGACCTGTACCCAATTTGTTTAGCGAAAGTGATGAGGTTGTCCAGATTGGCAGTTAATCATTCAACTCCGCATTCTTCCAAGATGAATACGTGCAATCTCATTCAACAGGTGAGCAGTGACCAGAAGCCTTGATGATTGGCTAACGTAAGGGCTTTGCTACCCCATATGTATACTGGGGATTCGGGATTATCTGGGATTGCCATAATCCATGAACTGGGAATCCCGCTCTTAATTGACCCATATAATTAAGGGGATGACAGAGGATAACAGAGGGTTTTGAGCACTGCTCAGATGTTCTTTTCCCACTGGTTGATTGTGGGATGTGCAGCAGATGTCGCTGGAATGAACTGACGATTTCTGCAAACGTTGTTTGCATAGTTTCATAAATGGGGACCCATCCTGCTATCCAAAACTCCAAGATGCACAAAGATTTGAAGTATTTTCCACCTTGCCTTTGGTATGCAGAAGCCCCCAGGGGCAGAGTTTTGTGCATGGTATGTCTCCATGATGAGGTCTTCTCGCGAAATTCTGCGGCGTCAAAAATATGTTCTTTTATGTTCTTTTATTTTTTTTCAGGGTCCAGAAAGAACGGTGAAGGGTGGGTCAATACTTCACTGCTTGGTAGTTTCAATTCTTTGTCTGTATCGATTCTTAGTGTTATTGCAATTTCTCCTCATAATGTGATGATCCAAAATGACGAAGAGGTCGTTTTTGTTTTCCCTGAGAGTTGAGTTTCAACCAAGCAGGGCAATTCGGAAGGCCATCCCCTCAAATCAGGAGCTTGTTTGACGCTCTTTGGAGGTGTTGTGACCTTTCGAACAACATGGAATTTTGTGATTCATCAAAATGGTGCTTTCCTCAAATGGGGGTACCCCCAAGTCATCCATTTTAATTGGATTTCGATTATAAACCATCCATTTTGGAGCACCCCCACTTGTTTTTTTTAATTGTCAAAGGGTTATGAATTGAAAAACGGTCAGATCGTCATTTGGGCTGTAGGTCTATGTCAACACTCTCAACAAACAGTACACCTGTTACACGTGTTACACCTGTTTCTTAGTTTGGACTTGACGTCTATACAATCATGCAGCTATAACCCTTAACAGTTATAACTTGTTTATAACCTGATTAAAGTGATATATAAATATATAATCTTAGTTGCAGGGATTTTAATCCCATTTAAAACTCTTAAGGGCAATAACCGTGTGCAACATGTTGACATGTTCTCGTTTTTTTAAACGTTCAAAACGCTTCAGCGCGGATTTTGGACTTCGATTTGGAGACATAGCCATGCAATGTGGGCCCCCCCCAGTGATGTTTGTTGGTTTGCAAACCCCATGAATAGTCCAGTTGTAACTACTTGTATCATAAACCAGACTTATTAGAGTTATGAACTAACTTAGCTATCTAGGGGGGCCCACTTTGTGCAGTTTTGCCTTGAAATGTGTTCGCACATTTCTTGCTGCAAGATATTGTTGACACAACTTTTGAACTATGCCAATACTAACCATCTCGGCCCAACAAAACAATGGTGAAGAGTTAGCAGTTCAGGGTCAGATCGGTTATATAGATCCTTAAAGAAAAACAGGGTCAACAAAATGGTCAACTCCGTCAAATCCATTTCTTCCGTTGGTCAACCCCTATGTATAGGTGGGCTAGATCGCCTGGGTTGTGAAATTTGGATCAGATCAGCACAGGAAGGTGCCCTGCAGGATGGCTTCGATGCTGCTTTGGTGCCCCAATACGACTGTTGTTTATGATATGGATACTGATATGACTGATATGAATACATCTATAGGGAGATTGGAGTATAAACTTTATAAACCAACTTACACCTGCGACATCAGATCCGCATGTATTGTTAGTATTTGATGTGATAAGCATTGATAAGCCCAAGAATAAAAAACACCCAATGTTACACTTGGGGCTGGTTATGTATGAATCACACCCAGGCCAAAGTGGATGATGTTCGAAAAAAGCTCATCATTCGCAGGTACCAACCCTTTCATCTATAAAATGAGGTTGCCATCAATGGGCTATACCTCGAATTTGTTTTTTTTCAATGGGAAGTATATGTCGTAAACCATTGGATTTGGATTTGGTCCCCTCAACGGTATATAATCATTGCTACCACATTCCCTGGGACGATGATCACAATGTGGCCAGATGCATCATTCTTCACCATGGTGACCATGAGTTGGGGTACACCATGTCTTCAGACAAACCCAAATGAAGAAAACCTCCATGTGTTTCCTAATCTTACAGTAAGATACAGTAAGCATATAATATCAGTCAGGCGCCATCGTTTGCCCGGAGGCGCAACGACGGTTATCATCATCATCATCATCATCATCATCATCATCATCATCATCATCATCATCATCATCATCNCGTTTGCCCGGAGGCGCAACGACGGTTATCATCATCATCATCATCATCATCATCATCATCATCATCATCATCATCATCATCATCATCATCATCATCATCATCATTCATCGTCATCGTCATCGTCATCATCATCATCATCATCATCATCATCATCATCGATCCTGTCATCATGAAGCAGCTACTCTGTCTCTTGTCCCATTTTCTCTGCGGCAAGACAGAGGGTTCAGACGGCACGCATCCAATTGCAAGACTCAAATTGAAACACAGTCTTGGGTTGCATCATCAGCGTTCCATCGCTCTTTCTTTTGGCGTGAGCCAAGCGGGCAGGAGATGCCAAGCCCTCATAGCTAATTGCGCCGGGAATCTATCATACTGTAGGATATAGGAGATGGCGCAAGTCTCATCATCCCAGTAGTGACATGTGACATGAAGATGAAATCATGCATGACATGAACATGACAACATACATGACAATGATCATGAGAACATGCATGTTTTGTATTTTTGTCATTTTTTCATTTAATAGCATGTATCATCATACATATATCATGATATTGCAACATACATGATAGGAAAATGATCATGATAACATACATGTTATGTACATACGACATGTCGTATGTAATGACATGTAAAATCATACAAAAATCAGGATACCCCCCAAACCCCCCACCCTAAATGGTAACCCATATGACATTACAACATACATCATATGAGAATGATCATGATCACATACATGCGCGGTATATACGACATGTCATTTATAAATTAATGACATGTCAAATCATACAAAAAATAGGATACCCCCCAACCCCCCCCCACCCTAAATGGTAACATACATGATATTACAACATACATGATATGAGAATGATCATGATAACATAATTGTTATGAATACAGTACATGTTGTATGAAAGAACATGAAACACTATTTAAAGTTTGGGCAAACGATGGTGCCTGCGCGTATCATTACTTTTCATGGTAAAGTTCACATGATAAAACCATGTTTCACGGTAAAACAATCATTCGGCACAGTAGAATCGCCATTGTTCATGGCAAAACCACATACTTGTTCATTGCAAACCACCATTGTTTAAAGTTAAATCGCAATCTGTCACGGTAAAACCACCAATTTTACGGTAAAACTGCCATTTGTTCACAGTAAGACTACCATTGTTGACCGTAAAACCACCATTTGGACGGAGCTGAGACTTGTTGTGCAGTTTCCTTTCCTGGAGCCCTTCGCTTGTCGGACAATCGATCCGTGTCTGAGACGTGTGGCTGAAGCGGCCTGGGGTCTCAATAGCATAGCGGGGGTGCAGTTGGGGTGGAAAAAAAACATGGTACAACTATATGGCAATAGCCAACAAATATGGGGATACAGTGCTGGAGATAATGGGAGATAATGGGGATATGCAATACAGGAGTATATGGGAGAAAACCAACCATTTTTATGGGTATCTCTATGTTGGATTAAAGCCCCACAAGTTGGGATTTAACCTCTATGATTTTTATGGCAATAGACCCACGCAATTTAAGTCGAACTGCACCCCTAAAAAAAATCCCGCCATGGTCAGACTCGGGGCGCATCATAAACTGGTTATTTCGACAGGCGATTGATCTGAAGTATCGAGTTGATGTAAATCTTATATATTTGTACATACATAGTTATATTTATTTTTAGCCAGGAAGTACATCTATACATCTATACACATAAACAAATAAATACAACATACATACATACAAACATACATACATACAGACATTCCGTTACGTTACGTCACGTCACGTCACGTCACGTCACGTTACACTACATTAATTACATATCATACATCAGTTCCATTACATTACATTACATTACATTACACTACATCACATTGCATTACATTACATTACATTACATAACATTACATTACATTACATTCCACTACATCACATTACATTACATTACATTGCATCCATACCTACATCCATGCATGCATGCAGACCTGCATACATACATACATATATACATAGTGGTTGTTAGACAGGTTCAAGTGGATGGATTACACCCTCCACAAATCCCACTGAAAGCTAATCGTTTCTCAGGGGATCAATTGCAAACCAATGCATACCAGTATCTTTTCCCCATGTATATATATACATACATACATATATATATATATATATATTTACGCGCAAGACGGTGGGTTCGCCGTCGGTCTCAAACAAGGATGCTGAACTCCTTTTTGTTTCACTCAGTGCAACCACGTCTGGTTTTCTCATTTGAANNNNAGCACTCCACATGACAGATCTTTGCGAAACTCAGCCAATGCGGCTAAAACAGTTTTCAAGTGTTTTTCCAGCACTGGTTGAACTTCTTGCTTTGTCTCCTGTCCTCCGCCTCCGCGTTTTCCAGAAGTGCCCTTGTCTTTCAAGGGAAACACACCACTTCCTGTTTGTGCGACTCTGCAATACCATCGTTCTGCCTTGGAACGTAGCATCACATCTGTGCGCAAGTGTAC